>VCCN01003880.1:25563073-25583514 GCA_006491835.1 Architeuthis dux
TTATAAATGAAAAATAGTCACTAATTTAATGTTTTACGTATATATTTACATTGGAATAAAATAATTTTACCAAGTAAAATCATTATTATTAGTTATTATCAGATTGAACCTAATTCACTCCCACGCGAGTCGCACGTGTTTGTGTTTCTATCAAGGCTATACCTACTACGTAGTAGGTATCGCCTTAGTTTCTATCGATGTTTATTTGATTTATGTTTTATTATTTTCCTCCACATCATGTCTAAGAAGACAAAAAGAACACTCAAGGCAGAAAATCGAGCTTTTAATGATGAGTGAATTGCAATACATTATCTTATTTTTGATAGAGATACAATGACTTGTTTGCTCTGTAATGGTGCACTTTTAATAATAAAGAAGTACAATGCCCATCAGCATTATGCAACTCATAAGGAAAATAAATATGCTAAGCTAGAATGTGGGCCTCGAAAGATTGCATTGCAGGAATTAAATGATAGCAAGCAAAAGCAAAGACGACTATTTAAATCAGTACTACATCAAGGAAACGCTTCTACTGAAGCAAGTTATAAAGTAGCCTATTTACTTGGAGAAAAGGGAAAGCCATTTAAAGATGCTGAACTCATAAAAGAATGCATAATTGAAGTTGTAGGATGCTTAGATCCTGATAAGGTTAACAAATATAAATGTTATGATATGCTGCCACGAAAAGGTTATTCCGGGGTCAAACACCTGTGCGGAAATGTAAGTGACCTGGTCACCTTAGGAAATAGGTATATGCATGGGTGTCCAACAAACAGGATGTGGTAAGCGGAAATGACACCTGTGTGGGCGTTCGAGAAACCTATAAAGCAGACCCGAACACTGAGCAGAGGACAGAGACCAAAAAGCAGAGGACAGAGACCCAGCCAGGAGGCAGACAGCCTAGGGCTGGGAAGGCATAAGACCACGTTCCCCTGTTGGGAACGGTCTCTTGGCACCCACCATCTCTCTCCCACTCTTCACTCTCCGGCCGACAAAGATGTATGCTATGAAATAAAAATATGTCCAGATAGTTTTACAAGCAAGTCTTCGAGTTTCCTTTCTATCCAAGTCCAGGATTTAACATATATAACATAAAGACTATGAAGTCTATAAAGACTATAAAGACTTTAACTATACAACATAAAGAAATACCTCTTTCAAGAAAAACACAGTATGAATTAGCTTTCTCCCTAAAAGACCAACTTGACAAAATAATCCAAAAGGAAACTGTATATTATTCAGTAGCTTTGGGGGAATCTACTGATTCTAGTGACGCAGCACATGTATTATATCTCGTTCGTGTTATAACAGAGGATCTTCATTTATATAAAGAGTTACTTTCTTTGGGCACACAAAGGGAATAAACGAGAAAATGATAGTTTTAATCATTTTAAAGATATATGTCGTGAACTTATGACTAAATCTTTCTAACTTAGTGATTGTGTATACTTTGAGCACCATCTATGACAGATTTAGGATTTATTACACATCTTAAAAAAGGACTTTCTGATCCAAATGCTCTGATTTCGTTTCATTGTATTTTGCATCAGCAAATCTATGTGTCAAATCGACTATTTTAAATGAAACTTTAGGGAGAGTTATTGGTATTGTGAATTATATTCGAGTAAATGCAATGTAACATCGACAATTTCGACAAATGCTCATGATGAATGATGAGACAATTAGTGTTGATTTGCCCTATGATTCCAGTGTGCTCTGGTTATCTCAAGGACAGTTATTGGTAAAAGGTTTATCTTTACGAGAACAAATAATTAAGTTCTTTCAAAAAAGTAATCAGAATTGTGAATTATCTCCTAGAGATTCCACAGAAATGTCGCGTTTCTAAGTGATGTTTTTACAAAGCAAAATGACTTGAACATTTCTTTGCAAGGTAAGTGTAAATCTATATATGACACGTGGAAAAGAATCCAGGCATTTTGAAAGAAGCTAACTTTGTTTAGATCCCTTCTTGCTCAGTTGAAACTTTCTGAAGAACACTTTCTTGAGCTAAGAAAAGAAATTAAGAAATATGAGGAGTATTCCAATGTATCTTTTGATGAATACAAATTAGTTATTGACACATTAATCAAAGAATAAACGAAAGATTCACAGATTTTGAAAAGCAATGTACCATTTTGAAATTAGCTTTTCAATCCCATGTAGTTGATGTACTGGAGGCACCAGAAGAGTTGCACATGGAGTTTCGAACATGTCCATTCGTAGAAAAGCTTAGCTTAGTCATGTCACAACGCCACAAAGTGGAGGTGGTGCGGATAGAACTCACTACACTAGCGAAGTGATCTTTGATGGTAGGCATCTCAACTATAGAAAATAATGACTACTTAGCTTAATTTTGGCACAAGGCCAATTTGGCGGGGTACCCAATGAGGACAACGAAAGATTCACAGATTTTGAAAAGCATGATACCATTCTGAAATTAGCTTTTCAAATCCCATGTAGTTGATGTACAGGAGGCACCAGAAGAGTTGCAAATGGAGTCTGATCAAGCTCTCTAAAGATAACAGTTTGAAATCTATGTTTGATAGCAAGAAAGATCCGATTAAAATCTGGAAAACTGCACTGAATATCCTCTCCTCCGGGAACATGCGCGACGAATGATTTCTTGTTTTCCACAACTTATCGTTGTGAATCCACTTTCTCGTATCTAACCCAAATTAAGACTTCGTTGAGAGCTCAAATAACAGATATGCACATGGAAGACAATAAGAATCGCGTAGCTCTACTTTAGAACCTGATATCACGCAAAAAGCGATCAAAAATGTCATTAAAAGGTTAGTACAGTTTTCCCTTTCTTTTAAGTAGTATATACTCATTAAATTAGGACATAGGTTATTTACCAAATGTTAAAAACTAGATTTTGCTGTAAACGTAGTAACACTTTCTTGAGTGCGGCCGTATTAGAAGACAATAAGTTTCAATGTAGCCTTCAAACATGAAAAGTTTCCCTGCCCCCTGGTCTATGAGAAATATTCCTGTTTGAGTAGATTTCCAGAAACAAATTCCAATCTACAATTATAGACAAAGCTACATGTTGGCTTACGAAAAGGTCTTAATTTCGCATATTGGACGCGTGACGATAGTATTTCTAATAGTAAGTCTTATCTGCCGTCAAACACGGTACTTGGAACTAGATTTTAGATTTTAAAAGCTTGTAAGCACTACAAAAGTCGGTCATCAGTTTAGTCAGTTATTCATGGCCGAGCGAATTATAAACTTTCATTATTATTAACTAGTTGATCACCCTGGAAGAAATCACGGTTATACTGGTGTCCCTGCTATCCGAAAGTAGAGCCTTTCGTAAGCCGGAATGGTGTAAAGCGAAGAAACGATTAGCATTAATTTATATGGGAACAATTTTTGACCTTCCACAGACACTAAAAATGGTTAGGATGATATGTCAAGTTGAGTCATCGGTGGTTGGAAGGTACATGAGACCAGGGTGTAGAAGAGAGAGAACTAGGGTGTGCACTGCCTCTATAACAACTCGCTACTGAAAAGCAAAAAAGTGACATAAAGTGAACTTTCGAAAAGCGGGGACTACCTCTGTTTGAATTCTATAGATGATGTTTTTAGAAAGAAATTAATAGAATTCAAATAGAGCTAGTCCCCCTCCTTTATTCTCTTTTCTACACACCAGTCACCTGAACCTGCTACCACCACAATCCACGATGTCTCAGCCTGACATACCACCATTTTTATTGTCTGGGAACGTTCAGAGAATGTTCCCACTCTCTGGCAATGAGGGCGTGAGTTCGATTCTCACAGAAGGCTTACTCTTTATTTTCGATTGCGCTGTTATTCGATGCCATAGAAAGAGAGGCCCGAATTAATAAGTTGTATAAAAACAACTAAAGTTGGGATAAAGGTAAAAAGCTAGTCAAATTTGATAAAAAAAGTGCCGTGTTAAATACTTCATCCAGAAATAATAAAGATTGATTTATAAATTAATGTTAATTGGTTCTTCGTTTCACGCCATTTCGGCTTACGAATGGCTTTTATAGGAACCCTCTACTTTCGGGAAACCTGTATATACGTGAATCTTTTTTCACGAGGATCAACTAGTATAACAGTGTCCCCCATAAATGAGTACACCCCTACCACTATTTTAGAGAAAGTTAATTTTCTTCTAAACCAAACATAGCTGGATTTTATTATTTCTAGTGGAACATTACACAATCAAAACAGATATTATCAAGTATTATTTATGACCAAATTCTATAGCATTGAAACTCTGTTGCTAAACATATGAATATGTTACCGTCTAAATATGAGTACACCACTACGAAAAGATTATCTTTGGCAACAGTTTCAATGCTGGATAGTTTGGTCATAAATAATATCTGATAATATCCATTTTGATTGTGTAATATTCGACTAGAAATAATAAAATCCTGCTATATTTGGTTTAAACGACAATTAACTTTCTATTAAAAAGTGGTAGGGGTGTACTTATTTATGGGCGATACTGTACATTTTCTATATATTTTGAGAAGGGTCATTTGCATTCAATTAGTTCTTCGGACGATTGAACTCCTGGTCGTTGTTTGTGTTGTTAACACGACGTTTCAGCCGATCCATTCTTTGGCCGATCCATTCTTTGGCCTTCCTCGGGATTTACATAATTTGAAAAATGAATAAGAAGAGAATATGACACATCGTAACATTTTAGGAAAGTTTGTACGAAAGAGCCAGCGGAAAACACGCATGTAGCTCGGCCACCGAACATGTCCATTCGTAGAAAAGCTTAGCTTAGTCATGTCACAACGCTACAAGTAGTGGGGGTGGGGCACCCAGTGCGGATCGAACTCACTACACTGGCGAAGTGATATTCGAGACGTGCTTTCTAACCATCGCACCATGGTAGGCATCTCAACTATAGAATATAGTGACTACTTAGCTTAATTTTGGCACAAGGCCAGTTTGGCGGCGTACCCAATGAGGATCGAACCCATCGCACTATCTGCGAGACCAGCTTTCTAACAACAATCGCACCACAGTAGAAACCCAAAAGGTTAACCTTAACTTGTGCGGCACTCAGTTGAGATCGAACTCACCATACCTAGCAAGACAATCTTATATAACCATTGTGTTACAGTAAGTGCCAGCATTTATGTAGAAATATATAGGGAGAGCTGCATGCATGATGGTCGATATCGTTTTACGTTTTCTATTTTCAGGGGCGGATCTAGGATTTTGAGCGGGGGGGGGGGGCAATTTTTTACTCCATCTGTCTAATTGGATATTAGATATGATAATTTTTTTTGTTTTTAAGGTTAATTTATGATTACTTGGGATTATTTTGGTGTTTCATATTTGTAAAATTCCTTTATAGAGATATTCTTTTAAAATTTATTGGGCTTTGCCTGAGCAGGAGGATTCCGAACCTCACTGGATCCGTGCCTGATTTTCAACCGGCACTAGTGGTCGGAGTTCGAATCCAGGTAAAGAGCACGAGTTCGAAGATTCATTTTCAAAGGGGGCGAACGGATCTTCCCCTCCCATTTAGGGCAACACAATCTTCCTACTAGTATATTTCCCTTCGTGTTGGGTGAAAAAAAGCTTAGTAAATATGTTCGTCTCTCGTCAATTGCATAAATCGGATCAGCGTGGAATTCAACTCGATGTGGCTTTCGCCGCTCAACAGGGACAAAATATGGAAATCCTGGCCTAATGAAAAAAATGTTAAAAACATCTGTGACCTACGTTACAAGCGTTGCCGTTTACATACGTTACATGACAGTATCGGGAAAAAGGGTATCCATTCGTTACATAACATACAGATGGTACACCTGAGGAAGGCTGTAGAATGGATCAGCCGGGATGTTTTGTGAATAGCAAAAATCAGAAGAAATAAGTTGAGCACAAACGTAGCTAGAAATTTAGTGGGGGATTTTGGGGTCCTGGGTTCTTTGAGGGGGCCCACTCCAACATTTAGAGAGATTTGTTAGTAGCAAATTCAGTAAGTGAACTACTATTTATAATAAGGGCCCAGGGGGGGGTATTTTAACCCCCCCCCTACTGAGTTACCCCTCGATTATTCGAAAAGCTCTTTGAATGAATTTTCGTCTCTCATTTACTAAAGAACGATCGCCATCAAGAACGCCCAGTAGCGCACTTACACACACACCTTCTTTTTCCTCATCTCATTATAAGGGCTCTGCATGAGAAGACGATCCGGAGGAAGGCGTTCTCTCTGTTTTCTTGATAAAGCGGTAAGGCACGTTACCTATAGTAGTAGTAACCCCCAGACGAGGAGAAGTACAGTAGTAGTAGAGGATGCTTGCATTTCTAGCAACAGTATACCACTTTAACGTTGCTTTTACTCATTTGTAAGTAGTAGCAGCAGCCAGAGAATAGAATAGCTGTAAGAGCAGTGAGAGCCTAAGTCAGCGAGAAGAGGGCGATCCGTAGTAGTTGTTGCTATTCGCGTGTTGTTCCAACTACGGGACTTTTCGTTGTAACGCAAACGTCTTATCATCTGTGGTTTTAATCTACGCGTATCAAGTCTTTTTGTAAACTTCGTTTGTTGAATGGAAATTAGCGAATTCGGTGATGAAAGACGCCAATCGTCAAGTGGCGAGTAGCTACAAAAACTCAAAAAGGAAAAAAAAAGTCATGACATTGACAGTGAATGCGAGAGACCTCCTTAAAAAGTTAACAGCCCAAGACAACAGTGAAATTTATCGTTCACTCTGAAAAGAAAAAAAAAATTGAAAGGAAGGAAAAAGGACTATAAAGAAATTTATACCAAGAAATATTAATACGGCGTTTACATGAATTCACTTATATATTTATTCAAATATCCAATACATATCAATTCATTCATGGAATTCAAGTGACTGTTTTTTGAGACTTCGATTTCGACCAGTGCTTTAAAAAACAAGGTTACTATCCCGCCCACAAAAACTAAAAGGCGTATTAAATTACAAATTAATCTAGTGAATTCAATTTCATATTCATAAATATATTTTTTCGGATTTCAAATTGATACCACTTTAATTTTCATTTTCTTTCCTTTGAAAAAAAGCAAAGGAACATATCTTGAAATATTAAAATTCATGCGATGACTTTTTTTTTTTTTTTTAAATCTTAAAAAAAAAAAATGCGACTAACTTGATTTAAAATAGCTTTTTTTTTTTTTTTTTTTTTTTTTTAAAACAATACCATTATCACGGAAACACATCTTGGAGTCATTTTTATTTGATGTCTACCTATCGAGAGAAAAAAAATGTTGGTATCGTCGGACCATGTACACTAAAATCATTTGTTACGAAAAGTAAGTATTTGCTTTTTGAATATTCTCCTTTTCTATCTAAGAAATGTTTCTGGTTTGTTTGTTTTTAATACTGCTTGTTCGATCGTTGATGATTTAGGAGATCGTCGGGGTGTCATGCTGAGTCCATGGCTTTTAAGGCTGACTTGGCGGTGCCCATCTCCTCTAAGTCTTAGGAGACTAGTACCTGTGGATTATGGTCACACTAGCAAGGCATGGTCTCTAACAGGACTCCAGTACCGCTGGTTAAACTATTTGAAGGATACACACCCCTTTAACAAGCTTCAAGAACCTTTCTCTCTTCACAACAAATATTAACAAAAAATACACAACTCTGAAGATTAGAAAGAAAGGTAAAAACACTGACAGTTTTCTTTTTATAAATCGTATCTCAAGTACTATTTATGATAAAGAATTCCGCTACTATGTAGGAGCGTTTTCTTACGAGACGCAAGAAAACACTGATACATTCATAGTAGCGGAATTCTTTAAATTTGCTTAATATTGCGACTGTTTTTATTTTAATTGTCCCTATGTACATTAGTTTGTCTTTAACATTTATCCTATGAAAACGGAAATATTGAAAACATTGCATTTGCAATAGTCTAAGTAAAATGTTCTGATGTAGATTTAAATTTACAAACGATTTTAAACGTACGCGTATATCTATTAAGATCAAAGGAAACATCTCTCGTAAGATTGTTAAAAAAAAACAGTAACTTAGTACTTTTCTCGTCTGTAAAAATAAAAAAATAACTCCGAGCAAAATTTTAACTATAAATATATTGGACGTTTTGAACTTGTTTAAATCTTAACTTTGTTATTGTTCCAAAGACCTGTCATAGAGGTAGACACGAGGAGATCGAACCAAAACCTTGAGCAAGTCTTTTATGGCTCGTGTACGCATTTATCCACCCGTTTATATATGTTCGTCAGATTGTGGAACTAGTATCTTGGTGAAATCCCTGAACATTTCAGTACTTTCATGAAATCCCTAATTTCACATTCAGTGAAATAATAGTTAACAAAGTTGTAACCATTACTACCGTAGGAGTTTGATCCTCACTGGTTGCCCCACTACTCTGACCGTGTGTCAAAATAATGTGTATATACACTGAAGCAGAATAGACTTCTTATTTACTAAGTTTATAAGACAGGAAATATAATACTTTAAAAGTACTTTTGTTCAAATCTTATGGTAATTGTTTGGTTTAGGTTCGAAAAAGAGAGGTAATTTCAGTAGACACGGTTATTCAAGCTGCTGCTGCTAACTCATTACGAAACAAATGAAAGCAGAAAACGTGACCATTTAAAACTGTATTTTATTAAATTTAACTACAAAGGATATAATTTAGATTAGATTAGATTGCAACAATTAACAACAAAAATAAGATTAAATATGATGTTCAAATTTGTAACACTAAAATGAATATATAGTTGAAATTAATATAGACAGTGATTAAACACACATTCGTTGTCATTTCTAACAGTTTTTTTCCACACAAACTCCTGTAAATAAGAAGTAAAGAGTCTCCTATTTGTTCCAAGTTGTCTGCATAATTTATCATGTACAGCGTCTATACTAGTTATCTCCCCTTTTTTGCGAACCTAAACCAAACGATTACCGTTTAGTTTAATACAGCACAAGGTAAAATAAGGGTGGGAAGATTATGTTGCGCCAATCTTCCAAAGAAATGGATTTGTCTACCTTGAGTCGGCATTCCAAATCTTGTCTTTTACCTGGACTCAAACCCCGACAAATGGCGCTGGTAGGAAATAAGCAACTCTAACTCACCAGGCCTCACAAAATCATTTTTCATGTGATTATGGTGGTCCCGATTGCAATTCACTTCGTGGTTTACTGTCATGTGAACATAACTGTGTTATATAACTGTAAATGAATACCTAAATGATAATGGTATTGTTTTGAATTCAAATAAATTAAATTGTTTTGCTTCGCTTCTTCGTCTTTTATGTAAGAACAAATCTGTATGACGTCTGTTAAATTCCAATTGGAACCACCATAGCTTAGTGTTGTCAAAACCTTTATTCTTTTGGTATAACACTCACAGGTAGGATTTATTAAACAAATACATACTTTTAATCATTCTCTCTAATCATTAGAGGCATAGCATATTCTGGCCGTAGGAGTGTGTATGAAACGATAAATTAACACAACACTTGTAAATCAACGTCGACTGTATTTTGAACCTGGTTTACATCGACAATGCTTTGGCTTATTATTGCATAGCTGCCCACTGTCTTTGCCGCTACTTTACTACCCATTAGCTTTAGTCATATTTTTCCACTAACAAAATAAATATTCCTGATGGTAAGAAAATATTTGATCAAACAAAACAGTTTTTACAATTGTTTACGTACAATTTGCTTTAGCACGTTTCGGCACTCGATCTGTATGTTGTGCTTTAAAAGTCGGGGGGAAAAGCGATTTTCTGAAATTTAACGCAAGTCTTACTAACGGAATAGGGCTATACGTATAGTTTTACTTGTTTTTGTTTATTTAAAGGATTCACTGGTCTCGCCTAAGAATGATGTTCCGGAATGTCTTAAGTGTCAGTTAGTGGTTCAATGCGTGAGACCTGGTTACAATAGTTTTGTTATTTACAAACAATGAATACACAAAGTGTCACGACTTTCTTTCAGTACAAGGCTGATCTGTTAGGTGAATGTTTTTTCTTCATACCTATCCAAACCTGTAGCAAAGCCCCCCACCCATCATAAATTAGTTTCACAGCAGTATTGCCAGTTTAGATGTTTGTTTGTTTTTTTTAAATTTTTATTTTCGAATTTGAGTCCAGTGTTGCCAATTTAAATGTTTGTCTTTTTATTTTTCGTGTCTAGAAGTGTTTGGTAACATTGTTTAATACGGAATACAAAACTATGATAATTCCACTTTTTTATCAACAAGCCAATAAAAAAGACAACCTTGTTTGCTAGCTAGAGGTAGACGCTGGATAATCTTTATGGATATCGATAAACTCCCAAGTTATATTAGAATATATAACATCTGTTTTAAGCTGAACATTCCCCCAATTCAAATTGGGGTGTGAGTGTTTACAAAATTAGAACATCATAATTTAAGTCTTCTGTTGTGACGGGTGGTGGCATTATATTATTATTTTTCTAAAACCATGCCATTTTTCTCCAAAAAATATTAACTCAAATCTGCATTTAGTACGATTATGGTCTGTATGAGAAATTATTAAATATTTTCATGAATTTTTAAAATGTTTCCAAGGAGGAACTTTGGCTGGTGTATATTTTTATTCAATGATATTTTTAAAAAACTAAAATCCAAATGGATTTCGTGACCACTTCATAAATAATTTCCATAAAAACTCTAGTAATTATTGGTCTTACAGCTGTAAAAATGGTAGTTAAACACATACAAAGTCTCCAAAAAGAATAACTATAAAACGTATTAAGATATTAACGCAATAATGAAGTTAAAAGCCATTAATCTGTTCTTTATCAGAATATTGCGCACAGTGAATTCGTTTAGGTACGACGGAAACCGTGCATCTGACGTGCCAAAATGTCGTCGTAATTTCTTTTTGAGGCGCATCCAGAGATTTCCGACATTCTGGGTGCCTGATAAAGAACAAATTAATGGCTTTTAACTACATTATAGCGTTAATATCTGATCAATACGTTGTTTAGTTATACTTTTGGGGGCTTTTGTATGTTTTTTAGCCTGTGTATGTTGTGTTTAATCAATCATATTTTACATTTGTATGACCAATGATTTTTTAATCAAGTAACAATCAATAACGTATAATCATTTCAGCTTTTAGCAAAATGAGATCGTTCATAAAAATACTTCAGATCATTCCCATAAATGATATTTGTTCACTAAGCTAAGCTTAGTTCGGCAAAAGGTCAGATAAAGGAAATTAGGGGAGATTATGTTAAGTTAATCTTTCAAGGGCTGGGAAAGGTTTTCAGGGTTTTGAAAATCAGCATTCGACTTTTTCCCTTTTTCTATTTAGAGATTCCAACACGGATCACTGCTGCTGGTTGGAAGGAAAAAAGATCTATTTGAATAAATAAATAAATTATACATGCAACAGGTAATATTTGGTCAAATAATTACTAAGATATATTTTATTTGGTGCCAGGTAAAAATGGCACAAACGAAAAAATGGTACATTTAATTAGAACAGCAGTTTGATGTAGTTTGTTTTTAAGCGATAAACAACATCAAAACACCAGTTTGGTTTAAGTGACCCTCGTGCAAAGACTACGATGAAGGTCGCAAGAACATCCAACAGTTAATTCAAGGCGTCGGACACAACATTCGCTTTTTTGTATGTTTAACAATTTATTTTTAATGTGTTTTCCTCTAACTTTATAATTAATCTGCCGCTATGAAGCATTTTTCAGAGTCGGGTAGAAATACTGTAATTCTTTCGTGTACTTAATTGCTTGCATTCTATTTGTTTTAAAAGGGAAGTGTAAAAGAAGATTGAGAATTGCATTTCACGTACTATTTTGTTCCTGAGGAAATTCTTAATTCTTAACAGAAACAAACGTCATATAACGAGTCTTCGCTACCGACGTCGCGATATTTTGACAATTTTGTTCTCACCTTACTTGAAATCGACAGAAAGAATAGCAAATCCCGCCTTATTCACGAGGATGTTTTAAGGCGAAATATGTGGACTATCAAAAAAGAATTTTATTTTCATATTATTTATATTTTTAAGGCAGTAATTTTTCATTCGCGAAGAGTGAACATGTTGAATATATTGCTTTGAACATTCAAAATCTTTGACTTGCTCGAAAAAAGCTGTTGGTAGTTCCCTTCAGCTAAATTTATTTTTCCACTTAATTCTTTAAAGTAATTAACGATAACACTTTACTATTCTAAAAACAGAAATTGAAATACAACTTACTGATATTATGATTTATAGTGATTGAAAAAAGAGCGCCTGCTTTGTATTTGTAGTTTGGGTTTCATTTTTAATGAAGAGTTTCGGTTGAATTACTGAACATTAGGTAATACTTGGCCCTAAGTGTGTAAAATACCGTTGTTCAAATTGTTGTTTTCGTGCTAAAATACCGTTGTTAAATTGTTGTTTTCGTGCAGACATGAATCGTGGTCGACTTGCAGCTGCAGATTACATTATTCAAACCTATGAAATTCTTTCTAGGGAATCCTTGGCGTAGATTTAATAAATTACACAACTATTACAAACATCGCAAACGATTAGGATAAACTCATTGAATGGCTGGGATAAACGCAGCCTGCTACGAATTCATGTTGTGCATTGTTCTGATGAAGAACAAAAGTGAGACTTTTAACTTCATTATTGCGTTCATATCTGATTAATACATTGTATAGTTATACTTTTGGAACCTTGGTATGACTTGTTTTTACCATCATAATTTATGCACGTAGGACCAAAGATTACCGAAAATTGAAACAGTTTCTTTTGGCCATCCATGTTTGCTTATTAATTTTTTGTTAATTCTACAGAATAAAAAGATGACACATTTCATAAGACCTTAAAACGGCTTTGATAAAACGAATATTTGCAAACGCTAATTAAACGCCTATAAAATGTGAGCGCTTAAAGACATTTAAGTTGTGAAATACACTTGATTTTCTTATTTATATTACTTATACTTTTCACTGGGAATTGGATTCACCCCCCACCCATAGACTGAATCAATCATATTGTCTGTAATTTGTGATTAAACTAGCATGTTTAGATGATTCTTACTTTTGTTATTAACTAAGTTTAGTCTGGTACAAGATCACAAGTGTTAAGCACCCAATGAGGATCAAATTCTCTCTAAAAATAGTCTATGAGACTTATATGAACCGAAATTAAATACCGTATTTCCCCGGCTAATAAGACGCGTTTTCTCCTGAAAATGCCCTAAAATTCAACCTGCGTCTTCGCACTCGAACATTAAGTTGTAGGGCCCCAGTACAGTAAGCTATTCAAACCTCGAATATTATTTTTCCAAAGGTTACCTAGCTAGTCATAGGGTGCGTCTTACCACTTGTAGCGCCTTATCAGCCGGGAAATACAGTAAATAAAATGAAACTTTTTCGTTCCAGTATGAATCTGTTGACTTTAATATAAATCAAACATTACTTATCCATGTGACCGATATGTGTGTTTGTGTAACCTGTGGTTTGGAAGTTTAAAACAAGTTTTAAATCTAATAATCGATAAACTAAAAATATATCGTATCTCTGAAATCGTCGAAATAGTATTTTTTTAAAATTAACCAATGATTCCTAACATCCCAATCTTTGTTGTTTTTATCACCAGTTTTAGGTTGCTGTGTCCTTATAGTCTGTCGCATTTTTTCAGTTATCTTCGGATATTTCATTCAGTTGTGAAGTGCATATTGTTTTCATTCTTCATTTTCCAATATTTGTTATCACGGTCAGCAATCTCCATTGGATTTGCAAACTTTTAACTGTCTATTTCCCCCCTTAAGGTGCCTACTTTCTACTACACCGAAGCGTATTACTCGCGCTGCATCGGAACCCACAAGCAGATAATCGTTTTCAAATATATATTTTAGAAAAACAATATACAATAGGGATTTTTAAGATAATTATGATTTAATTTTGAATTACTTATAATTTTACATTTTTGTTTAAAATAAAGTATTTTGAAATATTTAAATTGTTAGTCGCACTGTAAATTACATTAAGATTAGTTTAAAACGAAAATTAAGTTTTAGTACCAATAAGTTAAATAGTATATCTCCCTTTGACCCCTCCCCCCCCCGATTAGTGAATTATTATATCGGACACTCCCGACACTGTCCAAAACAGGGGTAGGCAACCTACGCCCCGCGGGCCAGATCCGTCCTGAGAAGGGATTTGGATAGGACCACTAGCAAATATTGAAAAAATATGCTTACTTTATATGTTTCAAATATTCTTTGTCTTTTTGATAGATTCAAAAGATGCCTTGATTGAAATAAGCTGTGACTAAATTGAGTTCTTTGATTACTAATGATTTTCTAGCATTCATTATTGTTAGGCAAAATATAACTAGATGTATTCGATTAGATAAATCCCGTATTTCAAGCCTTTTTGTGGCATTTATCTGGCCCACCATCCACTCATTGATACCTGATCCGGCCCGCAGAGTCAAAAAGGTTGCCGACCCCTGGTTCAAGGTAAAATACTAGTTTAATCACGAAGTAAATATAATATATTTTCAATTAAAATTATTGAAGTCTATATCCCTTGTAGCGTCCCAAATTCCTTTACACCTCAAGTGCGAAGTATAATTTTATTATAAATTCAATATTATAATTATTCATTTTTGACTACTATTTTACTTCATCTTGTTTGGTTTATTTCTTTGATCACTACTTCAGTAAGGCCATCATTCTAGGACACTCGGTAAACAGCGCATATCGGAAGTTAAGATTTACCTATCTGTGTAAATAGTTTTTCCATTTGTTGTGTTGGATAAGATGATTTAAGAAAGATAGTTGTTAGTGTGTTGTCTATGTTGAGGTTATGTTTTTCACGGGCAATGCCGGGTATCCCTGCTAGTAATTGATATTTATTGAATGTTGCTTATCGTCTCCGTCTCACCGAGCCAATTTACATAGAGCCTAAGTTGAAAGAAAGAAAACAAAGACAAGTCTGGTTTGTCACTCAATAGAAACCGTCACCTGATCAACCTCTTTTGGCTGCATGCCGTGTTGAGGGTTATCAGGTAAAAGAAATCGTGAAAATTGGGTGATCAATGAATAAGTTACTTCTCTCACCTTTTTTCTGGGCAGTGATCACTAAAATATCCGAATTTAATAAAATCAAGTGTTAATACAAACTAGGGGACCGATTTAGCATAAACTTACATTTCTAATTGAATCCCCCACTAAAAATCTATTGGGGGTGGGGGTTAAAAAAAAGTTTTCATTTTCTAGACACAATGAGGAGTAAATGTTTTTTGTGATCCCTAGAGTGTCAGTATTTCAATGGACACCAATCGTAGATAATGCTTTTGTTAACGAAATGTTTAAAATGATACCTTGTGTCTGAAGTATAAAGGGTCTGGAACACAAGATGTGTATAATTCAATACTTTTAATTATAAGTAGGTTATATTTGCCGTGTAAATAAACCAACATATTTCAACATGCTTCTTATATCAGATGTTAGTCACCGCTACCCACAACAGACCAGTCTCAGCACTGTTGTTGGGTTTAGGTTATTCATGTGTTCTGACATTTATATATATCTAATGTATCCGGAATTCACCCAGCCCTAACTGTTCATAGTAAAAACTTTACATTTTGCACACACACTCCCCTCTAAGTAGGGAAACGTTTTATTTCTTTTTTTGCCCCCCCTCAATTTGCAATGTAAGTTTATCATAAATTGGTCCTTTAGTTTGTGTCCGACAGCATTCACGCCCGTTTTTTGAAAATTCAGACTTTTTTAGTAATCACTGCCCAACAAAATTCAAGAGAAGTAACTTATTCATTGATCACACCTTTTTTTTTTCCAATTTTTTTTTATTGATCACCCCCAACACGGCATGCTGCTTAAAGACATTGGTCACGTGGCAGTTTCTATTGTGTGACTAACCAGACCCATTTTTTTTGTAATCCTGAATGTATGGTTCAAACCATACTGTAGCATTTTCACCAAGGTAAATTTTACTACTATCATTGTTTAATTTACGAGGTAAAAAGAAGCATTATGAGTGGCGATGATCCATAATTTCCCTTGGAATGCTATTCCCCCCCCCCTTTTTTTCCTTAAACAAATCTATCACTCACTCACTCACACACACATTATTTTATTAAAGGTAAGTGTATACGAGATATATTTCTCGTATACATTCTTATTTTTAAAGTTTTTACATATTTCATTGTACTTTGATTTTTCAAACAAATGGCCAATTATTGAGTTTTAATGAAATATTCCAGTGTTATTCTTTCTTTTCACTTGGACTAATATGATTGTGTTCGATTTACTGCAATTTACCCCATTTTTTAAAATAACATTTCAAAAGTCTTTTACATTAGATTAAATACCCGTCTATGCAGGGGTAATAGGTCAAAATTAAATCATGTCTTCCTTAGCCATGACCCACCCTTCCACAAAATTTCATTGAAAGTCAGAACCTTTGAAGATATTGCGTTGTATGAACATATAATTAAAATGCAGGGAGGTAACTATACCTGGATCCGCCCCCGCCAAATTGAATCGATTCCTTCTTTAGCCCATGACCCACCCTTCCACAAAATCTCAATGAAATTCATCGAGAACCTTTGGAGATATTGGGTAGTCTGGACATTATAGCTACGATGCAGTGGAGGTAACTGTATATTGATCCAGCCCCTTAGCCTTGACCACTTGAATGGAAAAAAAGTTTCCCCCTCACTTCTGATCCTTAGCGAGATTACCTTTGTTCTCCGCCGCTCTTATAATCTAAGTCCCATTAGTATACACAGACAATTTCATGGGGGATAGGTTGTGTGTTTTCTGAGTTACGCTGTCACAGACGGACAGACAGTTGGTGAATTATAATGAGATTCAAATGGTTCTTCAGACGATTGAACTCCTTGGTATTTGTGTTGTAAACACGACGTTTCGGCCGATCCATTCTTCGGCCTTCTTTAGGTGTAAAATCCGAGTGTTAAACAGAAGCAGCTCACATCAAAATGTTAACTAAATGCATTAGCCAGACAAGTGCGGATTTCACACCGATGTGTCCACTTCTCAACAAATCTAATCCCTAGACACATAAACACTCGGGCCATGCGCTATAAGCCCCCCCCCCTTAAACATAATCTGTTTAACCCATCACACTCGGATTTTACACCTCAAGAATGGATCGGCCGAAACGTCGTGTTTACAACACAAATAACAAGGAGTTCAATCGTCCGAAGAACCATTTGAATATTAATGACCCTTCTCAAAACTATAGAAAATATCTTTATAATAAGATTCTTATGTGCATTATTAATGGTTTGGGTCGTGTAAAATTAATAGATATAGAAGTTCGATTATTTTACGAAAACATTTTTGATTTTAATGTACCTATCTTATAAACAACGGGATTAATTTCTTCAAAATCCTGGAGAAAACATTGCTGTTTCATATCATTTTTATTTAAAAAAATATTTAGTGTTTTATTAATAAACGAAAATAACACCACCCCCTCTCTCGTGCGCGTAGTGTGTATATTCTTATTAAATGAGTTTTTTTTTTTCATATCTCGAGTATTATCTATTACTGTAGGGAAATTTAAGATATTTTAAAATCAAGACACGCTTACGATATATGGACATTTGCTTAATCTCTGTCATGAAGTTTCTCCCTGAAAATTGCTTTTTGCCCATCCCCACAAAAAACCAACAGTTGTAAGCTTTAGATATTTACTCTAGACTATAATTGCTAAAGAGTTCCGTGGTTCTTTTCAGCAAAAAACGCATTTTTAGGACTCAACAAAAAGTAACGTATGTAATTTTAAAGTACGGAAGGCTAAAACGGTTATCGTTATCGTAAGTTTTTTTGTTTACATAACTAAGCAAGGGCGTATTGTTTAAGAGCAAGTCGAAAATTGTATTCTACTTTTTTCTTTTACATTCACTGCCTTTATTTCGATAGAGGTTCAATTTTGTTTTTAGTATTCATATAATTCTAAAAGTATTACATTCTAAAACTATATTTATCACATATTGCTCTACGATAACATTTATAAATAACTGATGTTAACACTACTTTTTAAAATTTTTAGTAGATGGAGTATCATAAGTCATTATGAATTATTATTAATACTATTTACCTTCATCTCAAATTTTAGTTGATTCTTATCACAACTTTACTAAAAAAATATTTACATAATTTTTTAGACTAAATTTTCCGAGACATATTTTCCCTAGAACCCCTCCAAATATCCCCAGTCATCAACAGAGGTAATTCCGATATGTACTCTATATAAATCGTACATATTGGTGTAACCCCTCTGATAATCATTACTTAACTCGAGGTTATACGGCCGCAGGCTCCATATAGCTAGATGAATAACCGCCCGCAGCGCGGGTATTTTCATCTAGTGTAATCAATGTTTTATAGGTATTTCCAGTTTTTCTTGAACTGATTTTAAAAAAATGTGTCTTCTTCCATCTAAATGGACTAGCATAAATGATACCACTCACTTTCGCAATACAGTGATATCAAAATATTTACTATATATTTGGGGCAGGGAAAGGACCGGCTGTATTTTTAGGTGTGAAAGGTACGAAATGAATAATTGCCTAGCGTTTTGAAACAAGAGTAATAACATTTATGGAAACGGCCAATTAAACGCATAAAACAAAGCCACATTTGTATTTGATATATTTTAATTAACACTGACATTCACAAAGAAAACATAATGTTTGTGAAAATTGTAATTAATATTTCTTCCGGATGAAAATTCACGTTTTTAACCCCATAATTACTTTTGGTAATCCTCGGTCTTACAAATGTAAAATGTTAGTTAAACACAGACTACGAAGGTTCCAAAAAGTCTAACCATACAACGTATTGATAAGATATTAACGCAGTAATGAAGTTAAAAGCCATTAATTTGTTCTTTATCAGAAAATTTCGCACCATGAATTCGTTTAGGTACAACGGAAACAGTGCATCCGACGTGCCAAACTGTCGTCGTAATTTCCTTTTGAGGCGCATCCAGAGATTTCCGACATCCTGGGTGTCTGATAAAGAACAAATTAATGGCTTTTAACTTCATTATTGTGTTAATATCTGATCAATATATTGTATAGTTATACCTTTTGGATCCTTTGTATGCTGTGTTTAACTATCATATTTTACATTCGTAAGACTAAAATTACCTTACTTTTTCTTCCGATTATATTTTAGTTAGATTTTTATACTAAAAGAAAAATATTTTAAATGTGTTTGTTTTTTGGGTTTAAAAAAAAAAAATTATAAGCTGTTCTTTTGTCAAATTAACGATTTCGTATACGAAATTTGAAAATTTACCCAGCCAACAATAATCAGCCTTTTGATTATGTAATCTCGTGAAAATAAGATAATTTAATTCAGTGCAAATAGTACTGTTCGTAATAAAAGTTGATTATAAAAACAATTGTTTGACATTTTTAACTTAGAGAAAACTGTCCGATTTTTAAAAAATTTGAATAGACGATGGACAACTCCCTGGTTTCTTGGGTATTGTATTCAATTTTCATATGCTAATCTTGTTAATTGTTTAGAATCTAATTACCGTATTTCCCGGCTGGTAAGACGCTACATATGGTAAGTCGCACCCTATAATTAGCTAGGTGTTTTCGGTGAATATTTTCGGATTACCGTACTAGCAAGTCCAAGTCGCCACGGTGTCATTTTTCTTTCTATCACAGCTAATTATCACATTTTGGATCTATTATCAAATATTCTTCAGTGGGGGTGAAAAGTGCGTCTTACCAGCCGAGAAATACGGTAATTTTGCTAAAAGAATTGTCTGATGCAACATTTTTTAATATACCCATTTTATTTTTTTTATTGTTATGTCCCCTTTCTCCGTTTTTTTTTTTTCTTCTTTAAACTGAAGAATCTTTAGAAAAAGAAAACCCCCTGGAGTGATTTGGCGATCGCTTATTTTTTAATTTTTTTAAAATTGGTTTTCTTCTGATTTCATTCAGATAATGTGAGTAGATTTTAGAATTATTTTGGTATTGGTTAATGCCCGTGAAAAAATTCACGGGCATATTTGAATTTCTATGAGATGATTCTTTTTAGAAAAGAAACTATTAAACTCGTTTCAATGGAAGAGTCCATTATTTCAAATGGTAAATAGGAGATATTTTCATAAGCAAAATTGTTACATTTCAGCGGAAGAATCCATTGTTACGGAGAGAAAAACAGAAGAGAAAAATCACACCGTTCATTTTATAAGATCCGATGAATAATGTCCTTTTTTTTTGCATGTGTGCGGAGTAATTTTAAAGCCATCCAGTATTTGCTACGCCTGTACACTTCTCATAAACTACTGGGCGATAATCCATGACAATTTAAATAACTAGCTGAAAACCCGTCCTACGGGCAGCCCTTCATCAAGTTCCAGCGGATGGCCTAAATGGGGCCTTTAGATCAAAACCGTTTTTATGGGTACCTT
>VCCN01003880.1:25639062-25652264 GCA_006491835.1 Architeuthis dux
GTGTGTGTGTGTGTGCAGGAGTAAGTGTAAAAATGATTTTATTTCCGTTGTATATTCCTAACATGTTTCGACTTTTTGGTCATCGTCAGAGGAAAGAAATATATTTAATGGAAGTTTTGGTAAAGTTGATTTCTGGTCAGTATCGGACAACTAATGAAAATGTTGCTTCAACCCAACACCACAACTCCTTTGCTTGGTTGGAAACTGTCTATCAAAACTGTCAACATCAACATAGGTTTCTTTAGTTTTTAAGTTAGTCAGGCTGGCTATATATGTTTGCATCACGCGTGCAAGCCACACTAATGGAGCTAGAGGGCTGTAAATTTAACGTTTACTCCTTATTACTCCTAGAAAAAAAAGCGTTTTTAATTTTTTTTATTTTTTTAAAAATACGACTGCAAAATGTTTTAATGTGGGAGGTGGTTCAATTTACAATGCAAGTGTATGCTAAATCGGTCCCTTAGTGTTCGTACTTGTTTTTGAAAATTCGGACTTTTTTACAGCCCAGCAAAAGGCAAGCGAAGTAACTTCATTGATCACCCCTTTTTCCAATGTTTTAATTGATCACCCCCAACACTGCATGCTACCAAAAGACGTTGGTCACATGACGGTTTCTATTGAGCTACTAACCAGACTTGTTTTACTGATTTGACTTATTCGACTTATTCTTCATCTGTTGGTACTTTCTGATAATTTGTTCACATTGTATTTATTATCCGGTAGTAGAGATGCTGTTGAATTGTCTTGATATTTTCGTAATTATACATATTTACTAAGATTAACTTCATACAGCACAAGGCTGCAAGTGTAAGTGACGATAGAAGTTGTTACAATAGTAATGGCCTACGAGACTAGTTTGGTAACCAACGCTCTACGGGAAGACTCTTTATTACACACATACTTAATTATCAATTTTGACTAATTTATCTTGTTTTTATTAGAATGTGTAATAATGAAAACGCCCAATCTTATAATTTCAAAGCCACTTATTACTATTACTAGTTTCGCAAGTCATTGCTTTGAGAGTTCGATCCTCACTGGTTGCTCGACAGTCTTGTCTTTTTGTCAGACTAGGCTAAGCATAGAACATGTTTGGGTGTGTATTTGCTCATACAAAATGGGAGTCATACATTTAAATTACTTTTCTTTTTCTCGCCAATGCGATATCAAAATACCGATCTCGGATAGTAACATAATAGCCTGAAAAATGTTAGCCAGTCGAAATATTTATCCGTTGAACTGTAAAACTCCTGACGTTATCCTCTCCAGGAAGGAACGCTATGTTATCACCAGTATTCATATCTTATGGGCGCCATCTTTTATTTGATCTCTAGCGAAACGATACTCTGCAAAAGATTCTAGGAATAACCAGTCATTGACACGCGAATAATTTTTAGATTAAAAAAATTAACACGATCACTTTGTTTTTTGTATATTTTGTTAATGTCGTCTTTTTGTTCGGTAATAGCTGAATTCCTAGAATAGCAGTTCGCCATCAGGCTATTTTTCCTGTGATTTGATATAAACAGTTGAAACAGCCAAATTATTCGACTCAACACTCCAGTGATTTCTGTACACCATTCTTAAATTCTTATACAACTTTCTATAACTATGGTAAAATTCTAGTTAACTGAAATATATATATATATCATTTCGAGCAGTAGTAGTTCAAGTAGTCGCATACGAAAGTAAATAACTAATGTTGAGAGCGTCATTCATAAGATTTTGCAAGAACACAAGCGAACAGACTACGAGGGTATAAAGTGTGAAAACCTTCAGTGAGTCTCATATTTTAAATCCACATATGTTAGCCAAAGCACTTCAAATTTGAACTCTGCACAACAAACATGCTAAGAGTCACGACACCGGTTTCATGCATTCTGATATGAATGGGCCAAGTATGGAATATTTTCGTGTTTGTGTGTTTTATAGGAAATCATTAGTAGCTAATAGTATTAGGGATGTGTGTGTGTGTGACACAGTACGTACAATGTTTGAATCTGTCTTATAGGTGTGTGTGTGTGTGTGTGTGTGTGTTGTCAGGCGTAAGATCGTCGCTGCTCAAATACAAACAACGATCCATCTTCTCTCGTTGGCAGTGTCGGTGGAACACTGCTCCCTACCCCGAACACAAAGCCCAATTCAAACACTTACACACACACACACACACACACACACACACACACACACACACACACACACACTTCCTTGTATTTCGTTATAGACACTAAATTGTTGCGGTAACTCTCTCCAGCACCCTCTTTTCTGAACAGCCCGGAAGGGATTTAAACAAATAATCCATAAGACATTTTTATTTGGTAAATACAAATATAAAATGTATTCACTGGTTGCAATTTATTTTCTTTAGCCAGTTATGTTTAATATCCCAAGGAGTTGAGTAGTATTCCTTGGACATCCAGAGCATCTTGGTCAACAGCTTTCATGTCAATTCTAAACTTTTGACTTCTAACAAAAGAAATGTGAGTAAATATAGTAAGGGTCTGCATTAAAATTGTGGAATCAAATTATATAGGAATCACTTAGCTATGAAACAACTATATTAAAGAATTACGAGGCCCATCCCGAAAGTATCCAGCCATTTTGAATATCTCAAGAATCGCTTGCACGGCCTGGATGTGACTTGGCAACCAAAGAGAGGGGACTTTGCTGCACATGCGTGAACTCTCTCTCTCTCTCTCTCGTGAGATTATGAGGTCGGCAGTGAGATGTCTTTTTGTGAGCCTATGTGCTGTGTGACCGTTGCACCCCAATGACCCAGCGAATCATTATTCACGTCTTGTGCAAGGTTCTTGGGTAAAACATCACATTACCCATGTCTGTCAGCTTCGCGAGGGTCCATATTTGACACCTTGCGTCTTCTTGATTTTTTTTTTTGCCGTTAAAAGGGGGGATATTTCTGATTCTGGGCTAGATTTTGGATAACATGACGATCCCGAAAGTGGACTTTGAAGACTTTTGAAAAGTGGACGGGAGTACTTCGAAGCGGACTAAGGCGTCATTGCCCTAGGTAGGCTATTTCGCGTCAATATTATATTAGATACTTTCCGGCCGGACGTCATATAATTATTTCTGTATATAGATTACTACAAGGCAAGATATGCCACTTGTCAATAACGAGTGAAAAATTCTGGATTTTGAAAAAGAAATTGTATATAGAATTACAGATTTTTGAAAAATCTTACTTTAAAAATAGTTTTGCTCTATATGACCTCTGTAGAGGTGTCGATGTACGTCAAGACACTAGTAATTTATTGGAGTTTTAGGAAAAGTTTTAATTCACTTGTGAAGGGTCATTGGATACATTTGCGACTTTGTTTGGATATTTGTTTCCCCCCTCGGAGCTTGCATATTAGCAAATAAACGCCCTTTCTCTCTCACTTTCCTTCGTTTTTTTTTTTTTTTTTTTTTTTTTTTTAAGAACTTCATCAAGTCTCTCAAAGTGAAAATGCTGAGACAGAGTTTCTTCGTCACGCCTACAGATTCGGGCCGTCGGCACTAGGACAAGTGGGTTCCCCCTGCTAGTCTGAAATATAAATCCCTTAGTTTCTTTTTTTTTTTTTTCTTTTTTTTTTTCTCCATCTCTCTCTCCATCTCACTCTCTCTCTCTCTCTCTCCCCGTTGTAAGTGCCCAGTGAAAATCTGACATCTGCTTCCACATTTTTGGGACCTTTTATTTTCTTTTTTTATTTGGTAGTTTTGAAAATGTAAGCCTCTTGCACCAGTTCCACCCGTCCGCACCACCACTGCCTCACATACATCCCCGCTCCGTAACTCGCCCATCTTCGTTTACCATAGCCACGCTCTTACATCTATTCAAGATGGCGGAAATTTCTCCTTGCTCTCCACTTTCGTTCGCCCCTACGTAACAAATGTTCAGCTGTTGAAGCAGGAATTAAATCAAAGACACAGGAAAATCTACTTGTAAACATTTACAAACAAGCTCGGGCAGAATTTAAAACTCAAGATAAAGGTAACTCCGAGAAACAGGCATGCAAGTAATCTATATGTGATTAATCGTTAACTGCGAATGACTGAAATTTCCGTCATTGCGTTTCTATGGCTAACTCGATAAAATTTCCATTTCATTGTGATTGATGACAACTCTGTTCTATCGGTGAGTCAGGGCTTTTATCTTGCAATGGATAACTATTACACTAGTCACCTTCTACAGTTAATGGCTTCACAAAGTGTGGTGTGAACATTAAGTCGGGAATCATATTTTATTATAGCCTTGTAGTAAATAGATCATCTGTGTTAACCACAATAGATTCTATACATTTCTGTATTCCTAAAATATTACTATACATATTAATATACGTATACAAACACAATAGGAATATCAATTGGTCTTAGAGCAAAAATGTTTCAATGATTTTAAAAATCATATAGATGATCTTGCGTTCTACAAAGCCAAAGGCTACTTTTTTCACTGGCCAATCCTTTTTTCCCCAAAGTTTTGCAAGTCATAATTGGGGTGTGGCTTTGAGACCGAGCGTCCTCGACGCTGGGGAAATGTGGTATTTAATTAAATTCCATGACAATTGTAGTATTTTAATGGGTATTTAATGTATAGATAGTAATTAGTATTGCAATAATCAATATTAATGACAGAAATAGAATTAATTATTCATTGACATTCACACACAAATCTTGGAACGAGAAAATCCGTACATGTATTAAACAACGATATGTTTCTTGCTCCGGCTTTATGAAGCTGTCCGTAATTACTTGGCCATTCCAGAAAGGATAAAATCAAGCTTAATTAATAATTCTTTTAGATAGTGACGTCATTATTAGCTTTCAATACTGTTCCAAAATGCTCATAGACATGTAATGACAGCATTTCATCAATATCACTTGATAACGTTTTTATAATTTGTATTAACTAACAATGGTACGTAAATGATAATAGTATAGCAATGAATATACAAAGCGAATTCTACAATGCATTAGCAGGAAACATGTCCTTTGGCATCATTTAAAAATACTGGTACCAATTCTAAAGTTCAACCTTATTTATAACCGACCCACATTTGTTCAGTCTCATTCACGTTTATTGTTTCTATTAATCCCTAGTACTTTAGGCATGGTTAATAAGTAGAAGAGTTCTGTTGAGTTCTTGCTGTGACCTATGCCATTCGATAATCCGACCTGGTTATGTAATCGTGGATGCTGGATTATAGGGCTTTGACCGTTATTTCATTTGGTTACTAACGATGTTTTATATTGTAAAGTACTGGTTAATTTGTCCACGTCAACCCTTGAAGTTTTTCTTGCTCCTTTTTATATTAGCTGAAACCTGAACATTTTTCCTTTTTAAATTGATGCGAGATCGGCTCACTAAATCAAAACATTTATATTTAAGACTGATAGAAAGTGTTAACAAAATGTGTTTCAGGTCTTGTAGTAGATATTTCTGCTGAGTCTAACAAGGCCGAAACAATGAGGCACCCAGCAAGGTTCGAGGTCGCTACACAAGCTGTAATATGCGAGGTTAGATGTTTATGCAATCTGCGATATCACTAGTAGTATTTAGTAAACAAATACTACAACAAACAAATGTTCATTCTAATAATTACATCCTTAGTGACACAAGTACTAAAAGCATGTCAATAGTACATTTAGTGTGTGAGCAGCTATAGCAAATCTAAAATGAACTTTAAAAGTTTATTATATTATTTAATACTTATCTATATTCTGCTAAAGAAAATTACGCAAATATTAACTTCAGATGCGTGCTAGAGGATACACGCTCCTTCTCTCTCCCCAGAAAGATTTTTATTAGCATTCTCTTGATGAATGTTGGCTTTAGTTCAAGAAGGTGAAGGTCGTTCACAGTGCTATGAATATTGCTATTGTAACATTGGGGCTTAAAAAAGTGAAATTTGATGATTTTAAAAACCGAATTTTGCAATTTTTGACATAGTTTTTGAAAAAATTTAGTAACTCAGTCTGGATGTTGTATATTGAAAATCTGGAAGAAAGGGATTGTCAGTGGACAAGAATTAACGCTAGCACTACTGACAGAAGATGGATATTATGTATACCCCGCATTTTGAAAGTTCGCTTTTACGTAAAAAGACGAAAAGCAAAAATAGCTTTCAGTATTTGTTTTGCATCGAGCCGTTATAGAGGCAGTATGCACCCTCTTCCTCTCTCTCCCTCTCTCTCCCCCTCTCTCTCTCTCCAACACCCCCGTCTCTCGTACCTTTCCCCACCGCTGACTCGGCCCAAAAAGAGTGATGGTATGTTAGGCTAAGAAACGTTCAAACATTTTTCCTATATAAATTAATGGGAATTGCTTCTTCGCTTTACGCCATTCCGGCTTACGAAAGGTTTTTATAGGAATGCTTAACTTTCGGATAGCGAGGGGAAACCATTGTTCAACAGCTGACGTCCATTTTTGTTATACGCATCATGTGTTCATGCGTGTTTGAATAATTATAAACATTTCTTTTGTTTCGTGAAAATGTGATTTTGCACGTTCATAAAATTTAACATGCTTTTTATTATTGACATATTCAATAGTCATCTGTTTAAATCTTTTACCTAATTGGAAAAAAAACCTAATAAAACTTCTCAGAAAATAAATTTCCTTTCTTAGTGTTTGCCAAAATACTTTACTCTTGCCTACCGAATGTTTGCTAAAATCTTCTACTTCATCAGCTTTCCTCATATAATACGGTCAGTATCTTTGAAAGAGCAGCAACAGATTTACTCTTCATTTGTTTGCTCGCCATATTACACCCAGAAAATGCAGTCGTTGAGTTTACCCGATATTTATACGAGAAATATTGACGTTTTCGAACAAATATTTGGAATACCATATTTGATGGCAAATAAGACGCATTTCAGGAAATATTGGTAGTTGACGGTAGTAGAGGATAAATATTGCCTACGTGGAAATATTTTTTTCGTGTATCGTAGGATGATTTTTCCAGTCGTTTTGTTGGTAAATTTGTCCTATACGCCCTTATATACAGTGTTGGTTTCCTCCTAGGCATGTATTATTTCCAATGTGTCTGTAAACGCAAAGGAAAGGATGATGGTGCGAGAAGAGGAGAATCCATTGCTAGGAATTACAAAATGGCTTCTTATTTATTTATCGACCATATTCGGAGTTGCGCAACTTTGATGTTTCGTTGAGTCACCTCTCTGCGATGACGCATCTGATGTTCTGTTATCAGTTTGTGTTCGACACGAGGAGTCGATGAATACACTTTGTTGTTGTTGGCGGCCTCCGTCTGTATCGGAAGACAATGGAGCGTGTGCCAAGGATTAGCCCATGATTGAGCTGCAGCACCTGCTGTGACTGCACAGCCCGATTCTCGAGCGATAGACTCTGTTGCAGTTTCTGCAGGTGTAGTCCGCGCCCGGCCCTGCAGGCACCGTCACTACCCTCTCTCCACACTTCCCGTAGGTTATCTCGCCTCTTCGGATACCTGCCTCGATGGCAAGTCTCCATCTGCGGCCCCAGCCTGCCGGGTCGATATTGCCTGCCTTCAGATCTCGTTTAAAAACGTCTATGTAACGAAGAACAGGTCTTCTTACAGGATACACTGAGGACATGCATAGCGAATAATAAGCTGTACAGGTGCTAAATGTTGATTTTTACAAGTATATGAATGTGCTGATCACGATGAACACGCTCTGTAAAAGGCTCGCTTAGTATCTAGTGGGCTGTTAGTAGTACAATTATTGACTAATAATTCTACCTATTATCAACACCTATGTGTATTGTTCGTTTTTCTGTTAACGCTAACACACGAGCAAAACACTGATTGCATTGAACCAGGGTATAGAATGAGCGCGCAATATTCCCCAAATGTGTAGTGATCATGCAGGAATGTGCGCTGATCACCCTACCTTTTGTACGGTAATGAAATGACACTATTGTAGTTGTTTTGTTAAGCGTGATTTACATCTAACTCAATAGTTATATTAATAGCAAACTTTTGCACAGTGATCACTTTTTCTTATTTTTCTGCAATGAGTACTGGGGTAGGAAAGGAAAGCTGCACTAACTTTTGGATAGAAGAATTCCTAGACTTAATCCTTTCATCAGTGGAACAGCCTTACTTGCTATATTTGTTTCAGCGTCTTGTCATTATTAACACTAGATTGCATGATTGGTCTTTGTTCGCGTGATTCTCATTCATCTAAGCGCGCTAAGAGAAAATTTGTTTTGAAGCTGATAGTCAATCAGTGGTGACTGAAACGATACTAGTTGTCAATCAGCTGTGTCTGCCTTCCACCGAAAGGTGTTTACATAATCGGAAGATAACAATTAATTCACAAGACAGTACAACTGCCACGCTACTTTCAAATATTTATATTTGCGAAGTTTCGTGCGGAAGATAATTGCAAACTACATTTGACACGTTCGATCGTTCACAGTATCTTTTCTAAATGCTCGTCAGCTATCAGTGGGTCTACAACATGGGTTACGGAACATTCATAGCAGGCGATTTCATAGCTAAATGCCATGTCTCTTTCATAGCCGAAACGATGTCGCTAATCTAGGAAACTTAATGAAGATGTTGGTCACTATTTTTACAATGCTATTCAAAGCTTTTGAAAGCTACAAGTTAAAAAAAAACATTTTAAAATAAAGCTGTGTAGTAATTATCATTGAAATCAAGAGTTGTGTAGTACCTATCACAAAAATAAATAAATAAATACGTAGTTTTAATTTGATCAAATGTTTCAATTAAAGAAAAGATTAGTAAATGGTGAGAGTATAAATGTTTTTAACGGGTCTCATAATTTAAATGTATATTATTAAAGTTTTCTTTTGCATCCATTCCAAAAATTTAAAAATAAATTACATGGTATCGAATTTTTGTTTTAGTTATGAAAGTTGGTCTGTTTTATTTTTCGAAATAGTATGAGTTCCAAGACCCCACCAAAAACACTTCTTCCACATCTGCCAGTTTTACGCTAAGCGTAACACCCTTACAAGCTCTATTAGGTCTTTCTCATACTTTAGGACACATTTTGCTAACGGATGCACAAAGTAAATAGAGATGAAGCACAGATGCTCACAGTTCAAAGATATGATGGGTCCAGGTCTTTCGTAAAAGCAAAGTGGTGTAAAGCCAACTTTCGTAAAGCAGGAGATACTTGTATGTGTAAAAGTGAGTGTCTGACATTATAAAATGTACAATGTTCTTGCGAGCATAAAACTTTTTTTTCTTTTAACAAGTTACACAACTTTTACAATCTTCGTTTGTACTACTGCAATTATCATAACTTCCCAACCACGTGACTCCCTTTCTTCATTGTGTTTGTGTCACAGAGCGAAAGGGAGAGAGAGCGTGTGTGTTTGAGGTTGTGACTGTATTTACTTTGTTGTACTTGCACTAATCGCCCGCTGTGACAAACACTGTTACGTGTTGGTGCATCCGACATTATAAACAAGTAGATTCGAACAAGCATCGTCGTGTCTCTAACTCTCACATCAAATAATCTTTTCTTTTCTGCCCTTTTCTTTCGCCTCCCCCACCTCCACCGCACCTCCCTCCCCCTCTGCCGACCCAGGCACTAACCCAGTTCTTTATTTATGCGACGAGAGTCAAAACGCTCGTCGGAAAAGAAAACTTAATGGATTTTTAATAGGAACTTGTTGTGCGCATGTGTCGTTGATGAGGGAGCCGTGTGATGGGAACGAAGGGGGAAGGAACTGATAGAGAAGTGAGGGAGGGAAAGAGTTAGGGGAAGTATTAGATAACAGAGAGAGAGAAAGGCACTTGTTTTGATGTTGGAAGATAAGGCAGAGAAAAGAGGAAATACAAGCTGTGTGAGTGATAGAACAAAAGAATAAGAGACAGGAATAAGAGTAAAAGGTCTGGACATTGAGGGTAGAAACGAAAAAGGGCAAAGAAAAAAGTGGGGAGGGCTTGACTACAGGAAAGAATAGTAGCGGGGGTGGAGGGTTGCTCATACTCCAAAGGACATGCTTCTCGGCGACAGCCACTGAGAATGTTCATATCAAATTTAGCACTGGGAATCCGTGCCTTGATCTGTGTATATCTATCTACGTTCAGAATAGTTCGTGGGGTGGGAGCAGAAATCTTTAATGTCTGAAAGTATCTACCATACATTTTTTTTACCTCTGCCAACACAGTTTGAAGAGACATATGTATTCACTCGTGTCCACACAATATCTCCAAGTTCTCGATGAAATTATGTGGAACAATGGACAATTGGTTACTGAAGAAGTGATCAAGTTTTGGGATGGTTCCATGAATTTATATAGTTAACTTCCCTGCATAGAACGTCCACAAAATATCGCCAATAGTTCTCAATTAATGTCAATGAAACTTTCAGAAAGGTTATGCCATGGGGTAACGGAACATTGATTAAATCTTCGGGTGGATCCAGGGATTTATATTTACCTCCTCTGCATCGTAACTATTTGTGAATGGATTTTCATTCAGTCTTTAGGGACAATGGCGTTGGCAGAGGTATGTTTTCTAGTTATTTCGTGGTGATTTCGATGGCCTACGATAAAGTTCTAGCGATGATAACTACAGACGAAAACAGTTCTAATAATCTATGGAATACGTTAACACTTCCTTTTAGAAATTCAGACAACTATATAATGTTCTGCATTAGATAATATAGAGGAAGCTGGGTTTTTTTTTATAATCACGAATAATGTTATCAAACGCTTATTGTTATGAAAATAGTCAGTCCCAAACACGTTATTCAAAGTGAATTTAAAATTATCCATAATTAATTTTAATTTTAAAAATTAATTTATATAATGCGGAATTGTGTATAGCATTACATTTAATAACCTAACAATGAATGTAAATTGTTCCAATTTTTATATCCTTTGCTTGATCAGATATTTTTATCTAAAAGACCTGTCCCAAAGTGTCCATTTTCGAGATAACTCGTTATAGCAAGTCGTCAGTCCAGTGCAACAGACGAAATTATTCGTCTTACGGCAGTGAAGATATTCAGCAATTCCATCAACAGCTAAGAAACAAAACCCCACTAGAAAGTGTAAAAAGAAATGACGGCATTAATTAAGTAATTTTGCAATTGCATTGTACTTGTAAAATATAAAAGTAAAATTAAATAAAGATACAATTTATCAAGTTTAATGTAACATAACATTCTATTAAGTTACGTTACTGAAGACGTAAGTGATACAGACGACTAATGCACATTGCTAATTATTATGTGTGGATTCCACTGTACATATTTGTTCATTTGAGTGAAAATGAATCCGTTTTAAACAAGCGTGTAGAGAGCACTGAGTGCATATCTCTGCCTAAGCCATACATTAAAACTGAATGAACATCAGTTCATATATAGCTACCGTGCAGGAGAGGTAGCGGTAAGTTTTGATTGTTCAATTTTCATACTATTGTCTTAATATATGAAAAACATCTCAATCGAATGAAAATTCCTGAATTCGCTCCATAGTTTAATCAATTCTCTCTGACCCCATTGCCCACACTTCCAGAAGATTTCGTTGAAATTCATTGAGAACTTTGGGAGATATTGTGTGAACAGACACACACGAATGAATACGTACACTGGGTGCAAAAGTATCCGAAACATTTCAAAATGTTCATTTTAACAACAGCTTCCAAATTGACAGAATTTGGACCAAAGATTAAAAAATACTAAAATTAAAAAATATTTAAACCTGATTGAACATTGAAAAGTTATACACAAAAATCAGAAATCTTTGGTCCAAATTCTGTCAAATTTGAAGGTGTATATGTAGTGATATCCGGATATCCGGCGCCGGATTCAGCAAAACTTATCACTGCCACCATGTGAATCCGGCGCCGGATATCCGACCGGATTGATATTCCGGTACATCACTATGTATAATTATGTTAAATTGAACTGTTTGAAATGTATCTGATACTTTTTGCACTCAGTGTAAGTCTCTGTGTAAGTCTCTGCCAACGAAGTTGGCAGATGTAAATGAAGACCTATTTTCACACTTTGTTTACCTGAAAAACCTGGCACAGGTGTTGCAGCGTTAAAAATATATACTTGGCAGCGAACAGGTTTAGGAAAATCAGAATTGCTAAGATCCTGGCTCGTCTGGTAAAGTTGTTGAAGTAAAGTTATATATTTTGACGTTCGAGTCATTCCCCACTTTTGTCAATAGGATTAATAGTATCCCCTCTTCCATTTGTTAAGTTGCAACAAAGAATAATTTCAAATAATAACTTATAATTAGACAGCTGCATACTAAGAATTAGTTTAATTTTGCAATTGTACAGCTGCTGATGTGTAATTGTTACTCAAAGAAAGCAAACGAAAATAATTAGGAACACATCATTTGAAATTCCAAATTATTACAACAAAAAAATAGGTACTCTGCTATCGTAACTGATATACACATCAACGTGACTTGTTCTTGTTTTTTTGCTACCAGTTCTTCGCTTTGTGGATCTATTAGAGAGCACATCTTGAATTATTCTCAACTTTGTGCTTATTTCGAGCCTTAGGATTTTCTGTACTTCTATCTATTAAGTCTATCTCTAGACTGAAATTTTATTCTTACCTAATAGCCTTATTCCCTCCTTGGACTACCCAAATTTCCCCCTGGGGGGCAATTCCTCCACTCTCCGGTTGGGAACCACTGCTCTAGACAGGCACCTGATTTAATCCTTTTCTCCATTCCAAGACCATTCAGTCCCCAGGTGTCGAGATGAATTCTATAGTCAATAATTTGGTCGTTGGAATTCTTCTCAGTGTTGGAAATATAGGGGGGTGTATAACTGCTCCATTTCCAGTTTTCTTTTTGGTATGTTCAATGTCTACTAATGCAGACATTACCGTATACCTAGTTTCCCCAAACCAATTTCCATCACTGTTTCTCACCTTTTTGAGGAAAGGCGTATTCTTGAGAGAAGGCACGTGTAAGCGAAGACGTCGTAAATGAGGATAGTGTGTGCTCTACCGAAAATGTTCTCCACCTCTAATCTCTGCTGTTTACGTTGTTTAACCGGCGAAGCGTGAAAGTGCTTACAGTTCGCTCTTGAGTTTATTATTAAATGCATGCATATCTGGAGCTGGCAAAACGTACCGGATGTACGGGAGGTCTGTCCGGAAAGTATCCAGCCGTTTTGAATATCTCGAGAACCGATGGCGTGGCCTTGGTGCAACTTGGCAACCGATCAGAGGGGACATTACTGCGCATG
>VCCN01003880.1:25681710-25693945 GCA_006491835.1 Architeuthis dux
AGTGTTTTCTCTTTACTATAGAACATACCGTTGCAACAAAATCAAGGGTTTGAATGTTAAGGTGTCGAGTGAACTGGCGAGATTGGAATCTGTGCTTCAATCTCGTTCGTTCTCTCTTACTAAAACGAGACCTTAACGCTGAACCCCGTCATTCTGTTGGAATGGTATGTTCTAATTGAGATGACACAAGGGGAAAAGGGCTAAGCGAATTCTAAAGACCGGATATAGTATACATTCTTCGGCCTTCCTTAAGTGTAAAACGTTTTGCTAAAAAAAAAAATGACAACAATCCGAAAAATATATGGATTATTAATGTAGGAGCGGTAATTTTCAAGCTATGTTGTTTGAAATTCTGATATGGAAATTATCATTATTCTATTACTAATCCAGTCGCGTGTTGCATCTAGGGTTGCCAACCTTTGGAAATGGAAATATAGGACGGGGAGGGAAAGTTGCGAAGCGCCCCGGTGTTTTAGGGGATCCGGATAAATGGCTTAAAAATGCTTTAAATTGTGCCCTTCCTGGAATATTTTGTTTTTAGTTTTTAAAAAGAAATGTAAAAGCACGCTTAAACAATTAAGAATAATGTGAACATATCTGAAAAATTGCCATTTTTAAACAAAAACCTCGTGACTTCAAAAGATTTGTAGTGTAGCTAGTCTTACTCAGCAAGCATTACGTATGTAATTTTGATCAGTAAGCCCTGCAAGCGAGAACCTTTGGACAACAATTCAATAAAATGCAATTCAAAACAAGTTATCGAGATATAGGACATTTACGATTTAATATAGGACAATGCGTTGAAATATAGGAGTGTCCTATTAAATATAGGACGGTTGACAACACTAGTTGCATCTTGTAACCGTTGAGTGTCGTCCAGTGAGTGTGATATATCACTGTTTTTATTCTCCAAAAGCTTTGTCGCTATGATCTAGCAATCGCTCTAATTACAAGTGTGGCAAGATCTGGAGAGGTAAAAACAAAATCTACTAGACGACATTGAAGTATTACCGAATGCAACATGTACCTGCGAAAGACCAGAGAAAACATTGTCCCAATTATATTATTCCGAATAGATCATAGAATAATACATTAGTTTCTGTTAACTTCATGAAAGCAACCAGTCAAATAATTATTAAATGTTCGGCAGAGAAAAGGTTAAGGAATAGACAAATACAAAGTATGAATGCTACAGAAAAAGACATTGTTTTGCAATGTGGTAACTTTTAAACAGTAACTCTTCTTTTTTGTTTCATTTTTTTAATACGTGTATATATTTCTACTAGTTTTTTCTTATGCTTTTGCTTACTAAGCGTTGCTTAGGCTAGCACAAGGCTTTATAGCGAAGCATCCGGCACGAGATGTGAGGCATTACAGTCACATTGCGTGAAAATGGTCAGATGAAATGAGATAAAGAGGGTTTGTTCCTTGTTTAACTCAGACGATTAGAGAAAAACTAACTTTACCCCTTGTTCGACTTCATTCTGGATTATAGATGTGTATAAATCCAGATCTCAACCATTCTTAAACACGAATTGAGATGTATGTTCTACATTCTATCGCTAGACTAGGAAATCATTGGCCAAAGACCACAAGCTGCTAACAAACATATGACATTTGTTGGTCTTACTAACAGTTTCATCACCTATTGAATTTATAATACAGCAATACATTGGATAGTGCTGTTAATTCGTTCCAAAATTTGTCAGCACGTTTTTTTTGTTCAGCTTATATTTAATACATTCGTTTGTACATCAATACCATAACCGTACTATATCAAAACCACACTATTTAATGTATTGCTGTATTACAAAGCTTAACTTAGTTTGGTACAGGGTTACAAGTGTGAGGCACCCGGTAAGGACCGTAGTCTCTACAGTAGTAATGATGTGCGCAACTAGCTTGCTAACCAACGCTCCAAGTTGAGACACCGTTTGTTACTCCTGTGTGTGAAATGTATTATTAAAATTTAGGATCCAAACATCTGTTCGCTGAAGTTATGCGGCTATTAGTGCAAAACAATTAGAGAACAATTCTTCAAAATCCGCCCCATTCAAATTCCTTGAACAGAACAAGTGAGGCATGAGGCAAGGAGGATCTCGTGGACGTGATCACTATCTGAGACGAGAGCGGGGTTGCGCGCATGAATGCTCAATACAACAAGAAAACGTGCTCTCCAAATTCTTTCTCAATGTTCCTCATTTGCATAACTGCCACACCTTGATGATTTCGAACAAGAGGCTTCGAGTGAAAAGATGGACAATTGACTAGAGATGGACTTAGATGAGATAGAAAAAAAAAAGGATTACATTTTTTTTTTGTTTTTAACCCACATTTTTATCTACTTTTCCCTTTTTTCCCCCTGCATTTCCCGTCCTCTTTTGTGCTTATTTCTCAGCTTGTTTTTCCACTTACATTGATTTCTTCCTTAGGTCATCATTATTTTTTTTTTCTTTCTTCCTTTATTCGTTATGTAAACCTGCGTAGAATCGTGGATTTGCAACAATTAATGAATATTCATTCGATGTCGTATTCAAGAGTTTAGTCACGAATTATCTGAACTAGCATCTTCATCATTGTTGTTTCTGTCACGCTTCTGAAATAATCTTTAGCTTTCTTCCTATCGCACTTACAGAAGTGGGGAAGAGATGGATACATACATTTCCAAAGTCTGAAGTGAACGCAAACTGACTCGGTCTGAGTTTGAACTCGTCTCGCTGATCTCATTCTCCGTGCTGTTAACAACTAGGCTACTTACACTTGTTTAAAAATCTTTTAAAGAGTTTTTAATGCATTAGACACAAATCTCTACACGCCATTGGTTTTAAATTAAACTTTGTATACTCTGTCTATTTGAGTTAAAATTCAGTAAATAGACACAGCGCCTGTTTCTCGCCCTTGGCTTGATCAGATTGGAGTGTCCAGTTTTGATAAATGCTTTTCCTGTACTGATTCGATTTTGAGTTTACTATGTCCACTTAATAATCCTCGCCCTTTGAAATATCCGTCGATCCTTAACGTGCGACAGCGGTCGCCTGGTCATTCAGCGTCTATTGTCCGGATATTCTGGACATATAACCAGAAGTGACCAGCTGAAGGAAAGGCTGAAATCTTGAAAGAGGTAAACGAGCTAGGAAGATAATAGTTGTCGGCCATTTATACACGTTTCCCCCTCTCTTTCTCCGTGTGAATGTGACAGTTTTGGGAACATATGGAAATTCTTATGTCGTCATTTTAGCTTTATTTCCGCCTGTCTGTAGCCTGACCAAATCTATCATCCTTATGACGTTTTACATCGTCCACATTCTCATTAATGAGACAATGTCTTCTTGTCTGTTTCTTCATAGTCTAAGGTAGGTTACTCGATTCCGCACGACGTTTCGTAAAGCGTCGTGAACAAACAGTGGCAATTTTAGTTTCAAGAACTATAAAAATGGACGTTAGATGTTTACATATACATACATATATATATATTATAACCTTTCCACTCTGATGATGGCCTCTGGCCGAAACATGTTAGTTACACAAACATGAAATGAAATCATTTTTACGCTCACTCCTGTCTGTGCGTCTTTCACACACATATGATTGAACACAACTTTTTTTTAGTATAAATTGGAACTTTTAACGAATGTTGTATCCACTTGAATAATCCAGAGAGTGAAACCAGTTGTACAACTCGTTGTGGATCAATAAAGGAATATAATTTGATATATATATATAAGCATAAATGTAGGTCAGAAAACCAGTTGTGGGTATGAATATTTGATAAAACGTAATTACGACTGATGACTATTAAGATAATAATAGTTTGAGGATAACATTGATAAACATCTATTAAACATATAATAGACCTATTTCGTCAGTTACACTTGCACCAGTTCCTACCAACTAGCAATCCCTTTTTCCTGATTTATCAATGCACAGCCTTGCTCGAAAATTGCAGCATCCGATGGGTAAATCACAATTTCACTTTAGGTGGTTATATTACGATAGAGATTTTCATTTATTCTTAACCTTGTGAAGGACATTCACCTTCTTGTATTTAAGGTTAACACTCACCAACAGTGGGCTATAGTAAATTCTTTTGTGAGGGGGATGCCAAAATGTACCCTCCAGGTACGCGTCTAACATTAATATTTCGAATGTTTTCTGACAGAATATAGAGAAGTATTAAACTTTTTGAGTTATTATATTCGGTATATCTGTTCACACACAGTTTTAATGGAAATGTTGGCATCTGCTTACTTCCTACAAATGTTTTTGTGTCATTTTGTAATTATTAGAGAGTACCATCAATATCATATCAGGGGAAAATTGGAAATTCTACATATAGTAGCATTATTCTGTATATGACACTTGCAGTAAATTATGACATTTGGGTTTTTGAATAATTAGCAATAAATTACTTAAAAACAATGGTCATAGCTGACAACGTTCGTGTCACTGCATCACACAGCTTGTCAATATATAAATCATATCTAAGAAATCCAATATGTTGTTGAAAATATTTAATTCGAGTGCTCGGCATATGAAAAAATTAATTTTATAATTAACAATATCCTTTGGTATACAAATCGTATATAAGCTGTCAAGCAGTGAAACGAACGTTGTCAGCTCTGACCATTCTTGTTTCTATATGGAATATATATATATATATATATATATATATATAGATATAGATATAGATATAGATATATATAGAGAGAGGGAGAGCATGATCTGTTTTGAAGGGATACATGTGTTGAATACGGGATGTGCTCACTAACAAGCGAATTTAAAAGAAAAAATATAACAAACTGCCCGAGAAGGACGAGGGACGAAAAAGCCAGATCTCTTCTTTCGGCGCAGCATGTTTTTAGCAAAGGATACTTAGCTGCGCGCGATAAGTGACCCTTAGTCATCATCCAAATAATATATAGAGAGAGTAGGGCAGTCTAGAAGAACAGACCGGCTGATAGCATCAGAAGTATGAGTAAGGGCCCTTAAGTGGGTACGGGGTAACTTTCCCGACCCAGCAGGATATTTTCTAGTGATGGCAAAGATTGATTAGGGCGAGAGCGCTCACTCGAAAAAAAGAGTGCTGAGTAGCGGCGTTTTGCCGAAGATTCAGAAGGAGGGAAACACAGTCGTGGTGAAAAGAGAGCCAGAAGATAACGGTGTTGGGTTATATAGTGTTTGAGTTATTGGGAAACTATGGAGATCAAAGTTGGGACGGATCAAGATGGGACAGACAGACAGAGAGAGAGAGAAATAAAGAGTGCGTTGGGATGGGAGTAGGAGAGACAGAAATAGACGGACTGTTGAGAAAGGAAGAGTGTTAAGATAGGACGAAGAGAGAATAGCTGTTTTGAGGGAATAAGGAAAATATGGTTTGAATGGGACGAAGAGAGGAAGTGTTCGGTTGTGTTTGTTGGAATAGGACGTATACAGACAGGAATAGACATAGATTGTTTGGAATGGTAAAGATAGACACTTTATTAGAATGAGAGGAATGATCTCTTAATAAAGATGGCATTTAGTTGTGGATCCAGTAAAAGATGGAATATTATATGGGTTACGAGACAATTTTCGATGCGCAAAGTGAGCCTTTAAGGCCTTTGGACTTAGGATGAGAATTAGAATAAAATCAACAAGATCATTGAAAAGATAAAATAGAAAGAAAAGACGCTGAAGTGTAAAACAATATGGGGTAGACTAGTAAAACGATCATTTGAAAAAGAAACAAATTGAAAAGTCCTCTTTCTGGATCGCCCACGCATGCCTCGACGTGTTCACGCTAATCTCGTCCACGGTCTGAAATCCAGAAGTCGCATTGGAGCAAATCTGGACTGGGGAGGAGGGTGACAGACCTGGGTGGTGCGATGTTTTGCCAAAAACTTTGCGCGAGACGTGAAGAATGGATATTGTAAATGCGACGGTCACATAGTGGACAAGTGGCGTCTCACTCCCAACTGAGTAACCCCAAAGGACTGTTCACGCATGTGCGATAAAGCCCCCTCTGTTCGGTTGCCAGGTTACATCTTTTTAAATCTTTCTTTTTTTTTTAAATTCTTATTTTCTTTTCTACGTGATCTTGTGTTCATTACGATAATTAGATATTCAATTACCCAATCGTAATGATATTGAATAGTTCCGCTAATCCAAGCTTTTTGAATCAATGACCGCATTTCAACATGCATAATCTGAATTTTTTTTTTTTTACGAAATTTTGGAGCTAAAAGATCTAGATGCGTATTATCTATGAAAACATTTGTCATACATAATGGTATACACGGGATAATGCATTTTTCATTCGAAATTGAAGTTCAATCGGGAGGTGCGGATTATACATGGTGAAATGCGGTACAGGTTCGTGCCAAATGTAAATAAATAAATCAATCATTATACCACATATTTACATAAGGAAATTATACTTTTCCATGATGTTTACGTATAAGATACATCGCTATTTTCGAGAAGAAAACAAACCCCGGGAGATATGGGGGGGATTGCACCAGATACTGCTGTATAAAAAAAGCGATTCTGTAGATAAAATGCTGGGAAATTTTGAACCCTCCTATTACTAGAAAGTGGGGGTGGGGTGGTTATAGATATTGACTTAGCTTTGTGTTGCACTAATCTTACAAGTAGTTGAGGGCCTCTATCCTTTGACAATAGCGATTTATTAAACTTTCATAAGTAAGTTGGACCTTTTCTGCTTTGAAAATCAGTATTCGAAATTTTATCTTCTGGCATTTTATCTGAGATTGAGCACCGACAGCTCGGCGCTAGTGGGAAATATGCGACTATCTCAGCCACGTAACAGGCCACTACATTACTTACATCCTGGCAAAATATATCTCAAAATACTTCCATTTAATCTATGTAAATATGAAAAAGATATTTTTTTACATTTTTATTGGATTTCTTTTTCATTAGTCCTTATAGTACTGCAAGGCCGTTTATATCGGACTCGATAACGTAGCCAAAAACATTACACGGGCGATATATCGGCCAGCCGGACCAGCTTAAAAAAGTGAAGAAACCTTTGATGATAGTTTTGGTTGACGGTAATGTTTTAACTATATGGTCAAAAGGGTTAACATAGAGATTGTCTCCGTCTCCGGACGACGTAAGCTTAAAATAGATAAGTGACCGGAGATCCATCCTCCAGGCAGAACCATCCCACTGTACTTCAGCGGTACACCCTGATATCTGTGGTAGGGAACTGGACTATTTTTGCAGACTCTCCTCTCCAATAAAATCCTTGCCCCCCACATCCGCCATCACCGCCAATAATTGACCACGTTTAGCCAAGTAGACCCGTATCGCTGGTTGGAGTGTAATTCTAGTTTGCACGATATTTTCTACGGCACTTGAACAATCACTTCCTGCTTGTTATTTCTGCGAAATTATATATAACAGATCAACCATCTGTTGAAAGGTTACAAATTATCTGGTCAGTGATTGTAGTCCCATAAAACTATACGAGATATTTGGTACATCCCGAAGTTCATACCCTTACGTATTCTATAACACTCGTATAGTCATAAATATAAACGCGTGCCATCGTGCGCGCATGGTCCCGCGCCCTGATGAGACCTTTCAGCACTGAGAAAGAGAGAGCGCAATAAAAATACACCCCGAGTCCCGGCGGAGGACATAAATGTCATTCTAGAAATCAGATCTCATTTATTCCTCGACATTAATTGATCTTTATTACTTTCCCAATCAGATATGTTTATTGGTATTTAATACTGCTTGCTCTTTCTTCTGACTGTGGTACGAAAGGAAAAGAATGTGTTGTAAGGAAGGAGAAAAAAAAGGAAGGAAACAATATCTTTGCTCTAAACAGAAACGCAACGCAACACCACACACACACAGCGCCTCGCTGTGGACCAAACACGTCTCGGACTATTACTACCATTACTGCATGTCCACTCTTCTGGCCTTGTGCCAGACTAAGCTAAGCATGAGTACACCAGCCATGATACTATGACAAGCAGGCTCGTCTTGCAGACCCTTTCGCTAGTGTAGGGAGTTCGATCTGTGTGTGGTTGTGTATACTACTTTTCATCTGAATAATTATATTTGCTCTAAACGAAGGCTTTAATTTCGAGATAAGAAATGAACAAAATCCATATAATCATTTTTTTTTTCAAACAATCAGCAGAGGTGAAAATCTTTGTCGATGTTTAGACTGGCTTACTAGTTAACTATTTTCTAAGATTAGCTTCATGCGGCACAGGTCCAAATGGAAATTGACTTGGTTTGTTCTTGCCTCGAAGATCAGCATTCGAAAATTTGTTTTTACCGGGGTTCAAAATGTGCAACGTAAAAAGCATTTTGGATTTTGCACGTGGATATGAAAAACAAATATATACTAGTTTACGGATTGTAATCTTCCAGATTCAAATAACTCTCTCCTTCCTATGTTATCAACATGAAATTGGTAATAGCTATTAGTTAAGATTAGATTAATCGGGACAAGAATGGGGCACCCAGTGTGGATTGGTTTAAGACTGGAATTGAATCGAACACCAGAATCCTAATAACTAGTCTACTTGAGAGATACACTAACTCCCCCATTAGTATCGTTTCTTTCAAAGTCGTTTCGTTATAACGATATACATATACGATAGATATTTATAAAGACATTTATTAGTTGAGAACCTATATTTGCCCGGCGCCTGTGTAAACGACTGCTAAATGATCGGCGTAAATGTGAATAAAGAAACGAGCTTCACACCGACGCCGGGTAAATATAGGTTCTCAACTAATAAATGTCTTTATAATTATCATATTCTGTCGGATATAAAAGTATCCATCATTTGATTTCATATACGTTAATACAAAATATTGTCGGTGGAATTGCAAATTAAGTGATTTTTCTGACTCGGCCTTTAGTTAGTCGCAAAATACCTACACTATAATAAATTAAATAACCCCTACCTATATAATTGTGTCTAAGGTACAAAAATCGGTTTCACTTAACGTTGTTTCAGTTAAAGTCTTTTCATGAAACCTAACCGTGGCGTTAATGGGGGTTTTGGTATATAAGTAAATCGGGAATAGAAAGTGTGTATGTGCACTTTTGACCCGAACGCTCAGCAAGGTCAGTCAGTCGGTCAAAAATCCTTAATTCTGCTTTATAGATAAGTTGGGTTAAAGGTTAAACTACCAAAAGAGCCGACAGGACCATCCGATCCTCAACCCGGATCTAACTTAGGGCGTTCTTATCGCTAATCTAAACATTTCGACCCTTTTCCTTTTCACAAATGAAAAGGTGGGGGCTGTTTTGTTACGCTCTGTTACCCTCAGCTAAACTCCCATCCCATCTAGAAGTCCCCTTCAGTCCCGGATTCTGTTTGTACATTGCACTTTTGCCCGTGACCCCCAAATACTACAAAAGATATATTTTCTGTCTATTATTATTACATTAACGTTCGACTGGTATTTCTTTCATCTTAATTTCAGTTGCTTTTTACCGCAACTTCTCCACCGACCGTCATTCTATGGCTGATAGTAAACAGCGCGGAACGAAAATAAAGAATGAAGCCTCTGGTGAGAATCGAACTCTCATCCCTTTTTTTCATCGGGAAGCCTGTCTAAGTGTGACATCTATCTTAATTTAGTATGAAACAAATGAGTGGCCGCATGATAAATGTCCAACGCATCATTTTTTTAAAAAAGTTGATATTTTCGTTATTTTCAGAGCTACAATTCGTTTTTATTTCTTTTGAAGCTTGAACACTCTGCATTATGATTTATAGTGTTCGAGCTTCAAAATAAAATAAACTGAGCATTGTAGCTCTAAAAATATCAATTTTTAAAAATGGTGCGTTGGGAACTTATCATACGCGGCGACTCAAATATTAGTCGAAAATTAATAATACTCAGTCTCCACTTTGCCCCGGTCAGTGTTGCCAACTCAAAACATATTTTTGCGCTAGTTTGACTTCCAAAAATGGTCAGAAATGGCCAAAACGCGCTAATTTAGCGCTTTTTGCAATGCCAAAAGAAGAAACTCGCTAAATTGGCAACACTGGCCCCGGTCTGTATTCGACCTTCACTGAAAGCGTATTCAACTTTCTGGTGAATGTTCACTATTTATTTGAATTGTAAATCCTGTATATCATTTATTTATTGCTTGCAGAATTGACCAAAAAAGAATTGTCAGTTTTAGAACCCCTGACGCGTGTGGATTATGCGTCATCATCACGCTCATATTGTTTTTGATTCTTAAGGAGCGCACCATTTTCTCTGGTCTATAATGCCTGTTAATTATAATTATTCTATCCCCTATGATATCGGACAACTGACTCCGGCGCTGTCTTTGAGCCCCGGGCGCTGAGAACCCTTGCTACGCAACTGGTTCGGGGTAGTGTAACGATTACCACCATATAATCAGCGATTAAAGCTTATGTTCTCTTAAACCCTCCCCCTGGAATTAATCTCCGTGCAACAATACGATAGAGATTAGCTAGTAATAAGCAGTTTAATATAATCGCGGATAATGTTTTCAAACGGTTATTATCATCAAATGATTATTTTTATTATTAAATGAATTAACAATTATATTAAAATATGTATATTAATCACATTAATGTTTTATAATGTTAAGTTGTTTATAACAATGAATTTAATAACACAGCAATAAATTCATAACAATGAATGTAAATGTATAATAATTGTTCCAATTTTGATATATTTGCTTAATGTTATCAGCCGGTTGTTATCGAAAAGAACCTGCCCCAAAATGATCACAATAAGCGGCCTCTATTGTAGTAATGAAAGTGTATACTATAAAATAAACAGACGTAAATGGGATACAAGAGGATTTAAAAACTGCGGATTGCGTTTCTAGAGAGATGTAAAAGAGCGGAAAGATTTTGAAATAGATATTGCGTACTTTCCACTGGCGCCTATGGTTCGATCACAGGTAAAAACCATGATTTCTGAATACTGAATTTTAAGGCAAGCAGGCAGCCCCCCTCACCACCACTTTTAAGACTAGCGCAACACAGTCTTCCCACCTCCCCTATCTCAATATGACCTTGTCCTGCACTAATCCAAACTTAGTAAATATCTATACGCCATCTTCTCTTTCTTTCTCATACATCTTTTTTTTCTTCTCCATGTTGCCCTCCTAACATCTCTCAGCATCAGCCTCTGCTTCCTACACAGGCTACTTTCTCAACAGGTCCCGAACGGCAATAGTTATATCTAGGCAGGGGTTATTTATTTATGGGTAGGGCTGGGGTACCTAGAATGCTTTCAAGTGGTTAGGTAGCGGTTTGAAAGAGGGGTGGGCATCGTCGTAAGTTGAAGTAGAGGAAGTCGGTGTTATTTTAAGGAGGCCAAATGAAATTATCCAGTTACCTCGCCTTTTTCTTTGATCCGTACAACCCGAGGTCTGACTGACTGGCAAATCATAACAAACACTCCACTTCTCGCCTCACCATCGGGGTACGGTTACAATATACTTAGCTCTGATAGAGACTAAAAAAATATCAAATATAAAAGAGCGGGGGGTTGTCGAGAGAAAAATCGTATTCTTTCTTATTTTTTTTTTTTTTTTTTTTTTTTTTTAATTTTTTTTTTTTAGATGAAGCATTTTCAATTATTAATTTTTCGCTAGTTTTCTTTCATCTTATTTTTGTTGCTTTTGTCGCCACCCCAGATTGTCAGTGTGCAACCATTAGTAAGCAGCACAGATCGGACATCTGCCTTTCCGATTAGGCTACGATGGCCAACTTGCAGGAGGCATTCAAATTTGACCCTATAGCTATATTCTTTACTTCTCTGAACACCAATACACCACCATATTATATGTTTATAATTTTAAACAAGTAGTATTAGATGTAAAAGTTGCATTAAGTGTTCAATAAAGTTTTAGTTTTAATTTTGAATTCTTTGTAGTAGGATGTACTTTAGAACTGGTAAAGAATGATTTTTTTCTTTTATAGAATTGTTTATAGTTTACTTCTTTTGTATCCTTTTACTAATGTGGCCTTTTTCTTTAATTTTTAAATATTGTATTATGTTAATTTGTTACTTGATTCATTATCTTTGGCATTATTACAACGCTTTCTACTGTAACAAAATATGAAAATAATTATACAAATATATGGAAAAATGAATATACTTATTCTCAGAACTTTGGACAGCTTAAATGCTACTCGAGTTATGTCTACACGAAAACCACTGCAACCATTGATATTTTGAGTTTATCTTTGAAAAATATGGTATC
>VCCN01003880.1:25694137-25705435 GCA_006491835.1 Architeuthis dux
GTTTTGATGGGCACTTTTCCTCCCTTGTAAAATTCGTGATGGGCACTTTTTCGATGGATACTTTTCCGGGATCCGGAAAATATACAGCTCTCTCTCTCTCACTCACTCACTCACACGCAAATGTCTGGCATAATTTCTCAGGGTTCAAGAGTCTACAAGTTCCAATATAAGATAATCTATGTTCGCATCTGAAGACCTCATTTTTTTTTTGTTCCCCTAGAAATAGGGCTTAAATGCTTCGACATCTTCTTTTCCTATTCCATTCCCCCACCCCACGCTAATTCTTATCCTTTCTTTATCGTAGCTCAATTACCACCCTCGGATCATGTCATTTTTTTACATTTACCAAATATTCCTCAAATTTCCCCTTCATCCAACTATTTCGCTTACCAGAACGTATGCGTATGTGCGTGGAAAGAGGAAAGACCATTTGAGTACAAAACTAACATTTCGTGCCATAAGATACATTTGCTTGAATATTAGAATCTAAAATCATTTAGTCGATAAAGTTGAACCCATATTCGTCTTTGATGAGCTTTAGTCGGCTTCATGTTTTGCTTGTTATATCCTTTATATACGGCGACTTTTTCCAACTTGGATATGATGAAATATAGCAGACGACAGAAAAGATTTCCTTGGGTATTTTAGTTTGTCTTTGAAACAATAAATTGCCCTTTAAAATACCTTCGTATATACAAAACACCTTTTGTTAATTATATTTTTAACTTTTGAGTTGACTTTATTGATTGCCTATTTTAAGTTGTTTGATCAAAATAATTTTGCTAATTTATCGTATTTTCTTTTTCTATACAGAATGTGAACAACCCGCAAAACGTGCCCGTACTGCATACACTAGCGCTCAACTTGTCGAGCTGGAGAAAGAGTTTCATTTCAACCAATACCTGTGTCGGCCCAGAAGGATTGAGATGGCAGCTCTGCTGAACCTCTCCGAACGACAGATTAAAATCTGGTTTCAAAATCGTCGGATGAAGTTCAAAAAGGAAAAGAAGATGAAAGTCAACATGGACAAATCCGGTTGCGGCAAGACTTCGGAGGTTTTGAATCCCAATTCTGACTCTGACAGTCAGAGTTCGATGAAAAGCCTCGAACATTTGAGCAAAGTGAACGGAGCAGACGACGGCATAAATGGGTCAGGCGTTTCACCTTATCGATCACAGTCGACGCCCTCGCCGAGGGGACACCTGGGACCGAACCCGGGGACGCCGGTGAGTATGTACTCGTCCGCCGAGCCGACCAGCGGCACTGGCGCCCCCGACGGTTTAACCCCAGCTCATTATAACAGCAACAACAATAATAACAATCAAAATAACAACAATAATAATAATAGCAGCAACAATAATAGCCCAAACAACAACACTCATAACACAAGCACAGTACTTCATAGCAATACTAATATTCATCACAGTAACAATACCAGCAGCAGCAATAGCAACGGACACCTTAGCAACGGGAATAACAATAACAACAACAGTAATGGTATACTTCATAGCAACGGAAATTGCCTTGGCAACGGGGGTTTACCGCAAATGCTGACTTCCTCTTCCTGCAGTATGTCCCCCGAACAGGCTCATGGCCCACCGGCGCCACCTCCCCACCAGCAACAACCACCACCTCATCATCCCCACGTCCAGCATCAACCACCTCACTCTCATCCGCACCATTCTCTTTCCTCGTACGTGCCTCAGCATCACCATCAGTCGGCCTCACCGCCTCCAAATGTGGGTTCTCCGCCCAGCTACATGAATATGAACACGCAGCTGTTGCATCATGTGGTAAGCCAGGCCCCCTTTATCAGCTCCATGATGGACGATGCTGGCGTGCACTATCAACTCACCCATACCTCGCAACTCGGATCCTGCGGTATACCAAGCCCCCATGATTTGCATCACGACACGTATTCTTATATACCAAAGCTCACACATCTTTGAGGGTTTAAATTAAAAACGGGAAAATAATTGATTAAAAAAAACAATGAAAAATAAAATTAAAAAACCAAACTCACAAGACTCTTATTTCATTTTAAGTGAGAGAGATGTTTAAAAACATGAACGTTACAAAACAAAAAAATGTCTCAGGATTTTATCTTGAATATACTGATTTTTAATAATGTTTATTTAAAGAAAGAATGACAATGAAAAGATTCTTTAACAAAAGGTTCATGAAAATATTTATCCGGTAAAAATACATTTGGAGTCAATAGCCATAAAACTACAGAGATAAGACATGCCAAAATATATTTTAACATATATTGAAATACATTTTTATTATGTCCAGCTTTTCTTTTCCTCTTTAAATTTTTACAATTTATTTTTAAAATGTCCACCCTTGTTCTTTGCACATTCGTGCAAGTGACTGCATTGTCTGCCATGCGACAAGCGATACAAAATTTAGAAAAATATCTAAATTTGTTACATGCAAAATTTTTATCATTTTGGAAAAATACTTTTTATGATTTAGGTCGTAAAATTATATCTCCCTTTATTTTAGAAATTGAAAGTCTCTAAGAAATTGTTTTTAGTATTAACAAGTCATCTAAATGAATTTTGTAGATGAAACCTAATCAATCATTACTAGTTTTTCGACTAGTATTTATTTATTTCATTAAGATGAAAGAAATAAGTTATAATTATCTGAAAGAAATTTAGTTCTCTCATGAAGTCTGTATTGGAAATTTTCTTTTGAATGTGCATTATTTTGGATATTTAGATATCTTTAGCTCAATACTGGGAATTGTTTTCCTTCCATTAAGTACGTCTTAAATGAACTTGGAACGTGTTCTGATTTTCTCAGTCCACAAATTATAGCTGTATTAGAAATGTGACATTCATAAAATATTTGCATTTAGTGGGTAAACCTTTATTGTAGAAGTAAACAACCAATAAACAAAACTAGGTAATTCAACACAAACAAAATTCTGCTTAACAGAGGTTAAAAACGATCAGCCGTTTTGTTAAATGATAGCACTAACATTTTTATTGGTTATAATGCCTAGTTTGACGCATGGAAACCGATAGTTGTACATCATTGTAAAATATATATTACTGCTATGGAAAAAAGACATAGTTTTACATTTATTATTTGTACAGGGCAACTCAAAATACACTATACACTCAGTGTCTTCAGAACAAACGAAATATCGGTACACATAAACTATAATGTTTGAGAATTTGGTATTCAGATGTTGCCAAGTTCAAATAATTACTTCACTAGTAGACTTTTACATGTGAGCCGGCTTCTTCATAGCACTTCAGTCGATCCAGCGATTAACACAGGCATTCCTGAAATCAGCAAGCATTTCGAGTGGGATGTTGCCTCGAGTTCCTAAAGGTCTCTTGGTCTCGTTGCATAAACTTGCTCTGGATGAAGCCAAAGAGAAATCGCTCACTCTAACCCTTGCCAGGCTGCGATTTTCCAGTTCGGTTCTAGTTTTAGTGCCATCGCCATAACAATGGGGATGGATGTGGAGCATCGGTGTCCAAAAGATTCTTGAGATATTGATTGATAGCAATTTCACTGAGATTGGACAGAAATCTGAAAAGAATATGTAGATTCATTTTTGAGACACACTGTATTTTCGGCTTTGTTGCTTTCAATAGGACGTTCCGGTTAATTGATTTTCTGACCTCAACCAGGTAAATAAACCATCAAGTCGCAATGCAAATTCATCTCAGAACTTTTAGATATTCAAAAGCAAGAAAAGTTTTCGAAAAAGCTTCAAATATGTAAACAAAAAAGGAAATGGGTTAAAAAAAAAGAAAAAAGGTTTTGGTGTTTACATATTTCTTTTATTAGGTTTAAGGCTCTTAAATGGGACGATCACGTTTTCTGGGTTGATCGCTTGAGCAGAGACAATGTTCACTTTGACTATAGGATCCATATGTAATAAATGACGGATATTGAAAAGTATGTATATTAAATCCTTTAAAGAGTATGTCTACTATATTTGCTGATTTATAAGACGCTCACCCTACCAATGAAGAAAATCTTATACATAATATCACCCTGTCAGATGTGCTGGTAGTATGGTTTAAATGCCCTTGAAAACCAGGGGTCTTCGAGCACAGAAAACACAATATATCTTGCAAAAATAACCATACAAGAATATGCTATTTATCGATGTTAGCCATTCGCAAGATTTCTCATGGAAAACAATTTATTTGCTTCGTTTATTTTATGAAAATAGAAGTAATCTTTCCCAATGAAAACCTACAAAAGTTTTGAACATATGTTAAACCCAAGAATCTGATTCTTCATGTATATAGCATAAAAACAAGCAATTATTCTTAGCACATAACATTGTAAACATATATATTTTTGATAGATTTGAAACTTTTATTTTAACTTCAACTAACGAACCCTGGCATTACTGTGATTTGATCTTAACATAATGCCATAAACACGTCCCGTATTGAGTCTTATAGTTGTTTTTTTTTGTAAATTAGCGAAAGGTGGAGCTTAACGTCCCCCGTAGTTTGTCCCACTTATCTCCGCTGAAACTGATATACGTTTGATCACGAGTAGGTATTAAATATACGTATTCGTTTAAGGGAACTTTGTAGAGTACTTAGTTGTCCGGTACATATGTTTGATATTATTTTTGACTATCTAGTTTCCTGGTATCTGGTTTGATATCTTTATTTTTTAATTAAAATATCTGGTATTTGTTTTCCTGGTATTAAGAATGGGATTAAATAGACCCAGTCTCGGGATATTTTTCACGACTCTGGCTCAATCTCTAGAAGAACTAATCTAGTAGAGTTTTTTTTTCACGGGCGTAGTTCTATAGATTGGGCCAATCTTGTAGGTCATAGGCGATTAAGGTAAGCCTGAAAAACATTTATTTACATCGCCCTCTAAATAACAAAAAATAATCCGGGCTGCTGCAGGGTCAAACTCCAGTCCTACTTCTATTCCGACTGAAGGTGATTACTGTGACTTTTTATTGTATATATGATAAATAAATTCGTAAATATATAAGACTTGTCAGTTTAGCTCAGTTGGTAGGAGACCCGCCTACCAGTCACTTGGTCGTGATTCCAAATTACGGTAGGGAAATATCAATGTTATATATCGGTTTGGTTTAACTTGGCGTGATAGACAAACAGTGAAGAGTTTACTCCCCTGAATTAGGTGAGGATTATTCTTGTTCTTGTTGTCCTTGTTACGAGGGAAAATAAAGTAAACTCCAACTTGGACTGGAGTTTCACTAATAATGATGGAAGTGATATTATTCAAATCTCTTAGATGAAGAATTGTGAATATTCATTAGCATTTTACCATTTCTTTCATCATAATATCAGCTGTTTATTTGTCATCGTCAGTTGGAAGCTTATTCTTTATTTCCGAGCCAGTAAACTTACTAACGACCGTGCAATTGCGATAAAAAAAACCACTGAAATTAAGATGAAAGAAATACTAGTTTGGAATTGATATTCGTACCTACAATTAACATTTTTACATACAATTACATATTTAACCTGGATATTTGTTTTTTACATACAGCAAACTGTAATGAGATGATACAATGTGTAATGTTGAAGGCCAGAATTGTCTCTAGTCAGTCAAATGGACCCAGGGTTTAGACTTTTATTTGCGTTGGGAACGTCCAAATAATAAATTAATCCATTAACTGCTGATGGTGGCAAGTGTAATAGTTATCCATTAGAAGATAAAAGCCCTAGTCCATTGAAATTATCCATTGCAAGATAAAAGCCCCAACTCAGATAGAAATGAATTTCCATCAATCACAATACAACCGAATTTTTATAGACTTAGCCACAGAACTGCTATGGTGGAAATTTCCGTCATCCGCAGTAAATGGGTTAATAATCACAGAAAGTTATTCTTGTAAATATGGGATAAAATAGTTGAGGGTTGATAAGGAAAACATTTTTCTACTAAAATGTCGGACTTTAATATTTTAAATCGATATTGTTTAGAAAACTTGAAAGCAACCCAATATCTACGCAGGCTGAACTATTTTCCCTAGCCTGTTACCTCGAAGAGGACTTGAAGCCTTTCAGGTATCAAGCTGTTACTTTGATTACCACTGCAAATAACCGGGTCAAAATGGTTAACACTTAATCCATTAATGGCGAATGACGGAAATTTCAATCTTTACTTAACTGAATAAAATTTCCGTTTTATTGTGTTGGTGGCAATTCAGTTATATCATCTGGACAAGTCTTGTATCTTGCAATTGACAAGAGCTTTTATCTGGCAATGGGTAACTATTACTCTTCGCTACCCGACGCTGTTAATGGGTTAACGTTCTCAAAATGTGCCTATCGCTATGCAGTATTAACAATGTACTTTTTAATATTTTGTTTCTTCAAAGTACAGAAACCAGACAATCTTTGTTAGCATACTAATATATTTTGATCGAAAGAAAATCAACTGTTTAGAAAAGTTGCGTTTTATCGCAATGCTCGGGTCGTTTTTGCATTCTGCGACCGTTAAGTAACCAGAATGGATCGAATAAAACCAACAAAACTAAGCTGAAAGAAAATCTAGTCAAAAATCAATGACAATCCCTTCTTCTAAGCTTTACAGTCGGATTTAACAAAGTTCTTTCGGAAAATGCTAGAACTGTGAGTTCAGCCCTTTCCAAAATAGTCTTACTAATCGCAGAAAGAGGCTTAAAGCGCGTTGTTTTGTCACTCCAGGTTTTTATTGGACAGTTCGTTAAATCACTTTATTGTTCATTCATGTCTGGAGGTGCGGGTTGTTGAGCAGGTAACTGCACAGACATCTTGTTCACTTCGCGCTAATGCCCTTTGGAAAGGCATGAATTCACCCCCACCAGCTATGGGTAAAATAGCACAGGATGAAGTGAGTGACGCCACTTCGAGTACTTATAGCCCCTAAGTCTATTTCACATATTGCAAACGGGCCGAGTAATGTGATATGCGGAGCCCAAGCGGTGATGGCCTAAGGCACTATTTATAATCATGTCCATCTTTTAACTGGATAACTATTTGTATCCGGCATTCCATCGACATTTGTCTAATAATGTTACTAGGTACCTTTTTTTTTTTCCGTATTTTCAAATATTTTCTCCAATTGACCAGTATTATCATGTTTCACATTATTTTATCTATATCGTTTTTGTTTTGTTGTTTTTCATGTTTCAATATATTACTGGCTTCTGTCTCTATTAATGGCTTCTCGTTGACTGCCGGATATTTTTTTTTTAAATATAAAGATATGAAACAAAGAGCAAGCAACACACATGTATATATCGATGGATAAATGAAATCAAACAATAATATACAAAAAAGAAATCCCAAACTGTACAGAAAAGTCAACGGAATTCCTAATTACCTACGATATTTTCTTTCTTTAAGAGTAAATTGAAAGAGTTTACTTGAAAAAAAGAAAGATATGGGTATAATTAACAAGAAAAAATGAACCCCTCAGGAGATGTTAAAAACAATTTGACAAACAAAAAAAATATGGATACCATTTCACCTGGATTTGTGATCTATCGGGGAAAATGATGTTTAAAAAAGGACTCTGAGCAAACACCAATCAATGATAACAGAACTGTGTACATAAATTGTCATACAAAGAGCGCGTGCTGGCTTGGTTCCATAGTAACAGCAGCAGACTAGTAACAGAACGGTTTGATGTTTAATCAAAATTGCTGGGCTGGTGAGACTTGTTACCAAACATTTTGAAGCAGAAAAAAGACTACTCTACTTCCTTTCAATGATTCTACTTGGAAACAATTACGACACTTTTACAATATTAATAAGTTAATAGATATTCCTAAAGAGTATAACAATTGTGAAGCAAGGGAGATAATAAAGAGACTTTTTACATCTTAAAAAGTGCCACTTATCAACCTTCATGAAAAATAAAGAGGTGTGTGATTAGGATTGACAAACATTATTTTGAAGCAGCTTTGATGGATATGTAACGCAATGGAATATAAAATATGGTCGCAAAAAAGAAAAACATGGATTGTATAAAGACTATATTTCAAAATGGCCGGCTGTCATTATTCTCACGGAAAAAAAGGAATGGATTAAAATAGGACGATTGGGCGCCTCGTTGTGTAGTAGCGGTTAGCAAGTTAGTCTTGCAGACCCTTACTATTGTAATGAGTTCGATCATCACCGTGTGTCGTACTAAGCCAAGCTTAGTAAATATGGCTAAGATAGACCTATTTGGAATCTCTAAAACCAAATATTCATTTATTTATTAAAGAATTTCCCCAAGCTTGCAACTGGAAGTACACAAACAAAGGACAATCGTAACGTGGACATTTCTCAAGACAAGAGAAGAAAAAAAAAACGACTTCAATTTATTTCCGAAAATAAAATAAATTCAAAGACTTAAACACAGATTAATCCTCTTAAAATTTGGATTGGATTAAAGGGTATTGAATTTTTTTTTTTCATTTTTTTTTTTTTTTTTTTTTTTTCAAAAGATTTTTTCCCCCTTCAAATGTGCTTCTGGACACGAATTGGTTTATCATTTGAGGTGTACATAAAAGGCAAAATCCAGGATTCAAAACGTTGAGAAAGGGATACAGTGGGATGTGGGAGGGAATTAATGAGAATCTATAAGCAAAAACTTGATTTAAAGAAATGTTGGGTTTGAATCGGGTAAGGGGAAAACCTGGTTGACTGGGGATCGGAATCGGGTGGGTTGGGCGGGGGCGATGAAAGATTGAAATATGTAAAGAATTAATAAAAAATATAGCACAAAAATACTCATGGCGTTTGTTTTGTTTTGTTGTTTTTTGGGGTTTTTTTCTTTAATTAATTTTTGAAGCAAAAAAAATGAAAAATGCTGATTTTCAATTAATGCATTCTACACCTATTCGATGTGTATCAGAATGACTTTTTTGTTTTAATGACAATTGAAATAAAACTTATTACTTTGCTTTCAGCGGATTCGAACACCAATTCGCTGGCCACAATCAAATACACAACTAAGTGCGCATCATGACGGGCGCATTTTTCTTATTCTTGACTTGTGACCCTTTTTGATGAGACGAAATATTTCGCGACCCCACACTCATTGTTATATAAGTAATAATAGGACTATATACCGTACGGGGATCGTTTATCGGTCACCTGAGCATAAACTCAATTTGTGACAATATATGAATTTTAATTGATTAATGGATTTTATGGATTAGAATATGAACATTAAGTATAAACACTTTTTGGGTGATAATACTGATTCCAGTTCTGTATATCCTTCATTAAAAAAAAAAGAAATGGCCGATATTACATCTCTTTTAATGGAAGTTGTAATTTTGGGAGCTAAATCCAGCCTAATACTAGCCAGTGGCCACCTAAGATTTTGTGAGTTTGGTGACTTGAAACATTTAATAGGATACATGTATTCAAGCTACCAGTCGAGGGGTCTTATTTAACGAGGCCATTGCCTTTAAAATAATGTAGGATGCCGATATTAGGGTCACCCAGGGCCGGTTTGTCAATAAGGATGTGTTAGGCGGCCTCAGGGGGCACTACAAAAAATGACCGTATTTACTCTTGTATAAGTCGACATTTTTGTAGTAATTTCTTAGTTCAAACGTTTATGTGCGACTTTTCCTCGGTTAAGAATCCAGTGTCTGATCGGTGCAGAAATCAATAATAAAATGACACTTTTGTCTTGAATATGAGGCTGGGTAAAAACATTTAAGGGAGGTAACCGAGTCTTTTTGATCTGAAGTTTGTTTCAGACGTTAAAAGCGAGGGTATCCCAATATTGTCCTATGAATCTACTATTCAACAATCTCTGACTTAGGTAATATCAGCTCCCAAGCAAATCCATTGCGTTTAAACTTCAAAATGTTGCTATCTTCGCAGAGGATTTTTTCCGTTTGTTTCATCCGATGAAAGGCTGTTTCATCAAAAAGTGCCGATATATCTGGCAGGTATGAAAAGAATAAACGAAGTAGTAGAAGGCTACAACAGAACAGAACAGGGTGTTATTGAATGCATTTTCCCTAGTAAATTAGTCTGCGCCTAATATTGTAGTTGCTCTCTCTAAGAATTCTAACTCTGCTAGTTACCGTTGCAAGTGAGGTGTTTTTTTCTAAACTTAAACACATCAAAACCTATCTACGATCAATAATGGACACAGACCAACTCTGTCGGCTGGCTAGAATTTCTAATGAAGAAGAGTTGGTGTATGATATGAATTTAACGGAAGCAAAGGTAAGTAAAGGAAACAAATGTGTCAAGTGTTGGGACCAGATAGTATTTAAGATTAGTTTTCATAAAAATAAAGATTACCCCCTCATTGCCATAGAAACAAAATTGATGTCATACCACTAGTAAAAGGCGCCACCAAGAGCCTTTCACTTTTTTTTTGTCGGTGATTTCAAACATGTAACAATCATTCTCACACGTGTATGTCTCACATGAAAATATTGCTCTAAAATTCACACACAAACCAACCGGGAAGCAAGTAAGTTGTATCCTTCTTTACATATTAACTTCTGAACCAAAGACTATTTTCTCGGCCCTGAACTTCCAAAGAACATTCCACCATTTAAATTCTGAACAATTCAATCGACAGATATTTCTTACCTTATAGATAAGGCGAGCACATTTTTAAAAAAGTACGGCCTACAAATTGAAAAGTACGGAGTGCAAATTAAAACATACAACACACAAATTAAAAAGACAAGCGAACAGAATCTATTAACGTTAGTAATCACAAATAATATGCAGTTACTGCTACAGATGTTCCAAATATTAATTTTGTAAGGGAAATTAATTGAAACTTGTCTCTTAATAAAATGTATGAATTTTTTTCGTTATCCAAAAGCTATCGTCCATAATTTTAAAGTACCCCCCCAAAAAAAAGATTAAATTGCATTTTTTTTCTTCCTGCCGATAAAGACCCAAAATGCTGGCTCTTTATCGGTAATCCCCAAAACGAAAACCATACACCTAACTCTAACCCCTACTTGGCTAACAAAATAACCGATGGGAATTGATATGCTAAGTTTATGAAAATGTTGGTCTTGGCGGGGGGAGGGGCAATATAATGAAAAAGCACAAATGCTATGTGGTATATTGCTATTTTTTTTCTTATTTCAAATTTTCAACAGCATTAGCCTCTTCGGGCAAAGAGAACTTGACCGATCTGGAACCCAAGTGAAAAGATATACAAGATTGATCTTTCTCTACAACGGTCAGTCTTGTACATCTTTTTAGATGTTGAGTTCCAGATCAAGACCAGTCTTCTGATCTGGAATTAGATTCATTAGTTGCCACTAGACCAAAATGTCCATTTCATTAGAGC
>VCCN01003880.1:25978499-25989239 GCA_006491835.1 Architeuthis dux
AACAATAATGCTAACAATAATAATGCTAATAATAATGCTAATGCTGCATTAGGTTGGGTCGATGGAAAAAGACCAAAGGCCAGTAAAGGTGCGGCGTTGCCAGGGAAGTGCGTGTTGGGTTGGTCCTCTTAGGTGGGTGCAGCGTCGCGTCAGGACCGATTAGATATTCTATCTGTTTGGTTTGGAATTTCATACAGGTCTGACAAGCGTAGAATTTCGGAAAACCAGGAACCAGTTGTCAGGGCGAAGAGCGGGTTCCATCGATCATGCGGGCCAGTCGTTTAACAAGGATGCGCACCGATGTCCGGCGTGTTGAACACACATGGTGTATATCATTTTGGGCGTTAATTATCTAGACATTGGTGTGTGCCGACACACTCTTAACAACACATACTTACTCTCGCCCCCTCGCTCTCTCTCTCCCTCTCTCTCTCTCTTACTGTCTCTCTCTCTCTCACTGTCTCTCTCTTTCTTACTTTCGCTGTCTATCTATGTCTCTCTCTCTTTCTTACTTTCGCTGTCTCTACCTCTCTTACTTTTTCTCTCACACTGTCTATCTCACTTACTTTCTATCTCATGCTGTCTCCCTCTCTTTTTATCTCGCCCCCTCTCTCACTCTCTCTCTTTCTATCTCGCGGTGTCTCTCTCTATCTCTATCTCTCTGTTTATCTCTCTCTCTCTCACTGTCTCTTTCTATCTCTCGATGTATCTTTCTTACTTTCTCCCTCGTGGTCTCTCTCTCTCTCTCTCTCTCTCTCTCACTTTCTAGCTCTCGCTGTCTCTCTCTATCTCTGACTTTCTTTCTCCCCTCTCTCTCCCTCTTTTTCGCTGTTTCTCTCTTTCTCTCGCTGTATCCCTCTTACTCTCTCTCTCTCTCTCTCTCTCAAACGCATAATTGTACATACAAACGTTATTGGCAGCATTTGCACTCTTCTTATCGCAAAGGATAGGATAGGATGCGGGGGAAAATAATGTGTTTATTTTTGGTGACCTTCATTAAATTAGAAAGAGTCATCTCATTACTGTTCAGTTTTGGCTTCCAGCAGTTATTCATTTCCATTGGTGATTTCAGACTGCCTAAGGTCACAAGGTCGGATCAATACAAATTGCATTGTGGATGCTCACGCAGACAACGTTTTTATTTATTGGGATAAGCCGGCACCATCTCCTATATGATAATTATTGCCCTTAGGCTGGATGCGGATTCAGCCGTCCCTACTTGGGCTCCGCATATCACATTACTATTCAGTCGACCCGTTTGCGATATGTGAAATAGACTTAGAGGCGACAAGCACCCAAAGTGGTGTCACTCACTTCACCCTGCGCTATTTCAGCCATAGCTATGAGAAGAGATGGATTCATGCCTTTCCCAAAAGTGAACACAAACTGTCCCAGGTTGAGTTTGAACTCATCTCTCTGTTCCATTACCTCCTCGGCCACTCTGCAGCTCCTAATAGAGTAATATCAATCTGATATTACTGTGATATTAATGCGATTAATTAAAAGATGTAGCCTACTATCTAAAAGGCTAGACCAGTGGTTCCCAACCGGGGGGTGGGGGTGTTTAGTCCAAGTGGGGAATAAAACTATAGGGTTTTCTGCACTTCTATCTATCGAGTCTCGAAATAAGCTCCCACAAATCGAAGAACTAGTAGTAACAAACAAGAACTAAGATCACAGTGATGTGTATATCAGTTAGGATAGCAGCATTATTATCTTTTGTAATAAATTTGAATTTCAAATGATGTGTTACTAATTATTTTCGCTTGCTTTCCTTGAGTAAGAAATACACAGCAGCAGCTGTACAATTATAACATTAAACCAATTCTTATTATGAAACTGTTTAATTATTTGTAAAATAAAGTTATTATTTGAAATTATTCTTTGTTGCAACTTAATAAATGGAAGCGGGGGTACTAGTAATCTTATTGACAAAAGGTTGGGAACCACTGGGCTAGGTAACTGAAATTACAAGGAGATGACATTCATATGCTTTTAAAGATGGATATTCATAATTGAGTTGCTGCAACTTTGTTTTGGTCGGATTGGCAATATGGGGTCTGGCTTTGTCGTGCAACAAAATGGACCAATGTCTGTTTACATATACTGGATGTTTTCTGGTTAATTCTTGAATGCATTTCAGCAATTTGTTGGCAGTATGATTGAGCTGTTATTGTTTTCGAGGTTGCAAATAATAATAGTGGATTTTCCCTTCACAATACCACAAAACAGTCACCATAATCTTTGGGAGGTGTAATGGAGGTTTTAAAACATGTTTTGGCTTTTCCGTCACATTGTGAAGATCTCTTGCGATTCTCGCAAGCGGCAATTCTTTTCAAAAATAGTTCTCTTGTGTTCCGTGCCACAAGCGAGGAATAGATTGTTAAACGACGTATACTGTTGTCAGCGCTTAGTTCATGAGGAACCCATCTGTCCATTTCTTTCACTTTTCCGATAGATGTTAGGTGACGCCCTACAGTTGTTTTGGAAATCTGTAGATTTTGAGCAAGAGCTCGAACAGTTGGGCCTGAATCAGTTTCCACAGCATCCTTTAAAATCTCATCACCAACAACTGATTGAGGGCGTCCTCAAGGGTATGTTATCCAGGCTCATGTCTCCGGAACAAAATGTGCGGAACGAACGTCGTTTTTTTTCTGAGCAAGTTCCAATTCCAAATTCGAAATTGATGTTCTTGAGAGTTTGAACAGCAGTTTTACCGAGTTTGAACTCCTACAAAAACAATAGTCTGATTTGCTTCGAGGACAGCATCTCCAAGAGTGTGGAATTATCTTATTAAAACTGATATGATGAATCATAAATTGGAAATTTAAAAGAAAGCTAATGTCGTATAAATATCAGTTACATATGTATAACATCATTTTCTGCATCAGAATTTGTCGAAATCACAATCATAAAGACAAATTCTAAAAAACGGGACCACCTAATATTTATTTACTAGAATTAAATAAGCCATCGCGTATCTGTAAGATAAATTTCGTAGCTGTGTAAGACTTGTCAGTTTGGCTCAGTCGGTAATAGAGCCCGCTACCAATCACGTGGTCCTGATTTCAAATCACAGTAGAGGAATGTAATTTTATTTATTAGAAATAAGCCTTTGCGTATTTGTAACATATATTGTGAAGATCTCTTGCGAGTAAGAATTGTCAATTTAACTCAGTTGGTAAGAGACAAGCTTACCAATCAGTTGGACGGTAGGGAAATGTTAATTTTATAAATCTATTTATTTAGTAGAATGAAATAATCCCTTGCGTATTTATAACATAAATGTTGGTCCCTCTGTAAGTCTTCTCAATTTAACTTTGATAACAGACCTGCATACCAATAACTTGGTCGTGATTTTAAATCACGGTAGAACAATGTTAATTTTTACTCTCCCAGATTTGGTGAGGATTGTTCTGGTTGTTCTTTTTACGGTAGAAAAATAAAGTCAACTCCAGATTTGAACTGGAGTTTGACAATATAAAATATATGTGTTTACGCAATATTTCATTATTCTATAAATTCTAATATTTCATTTTCCCACGCAAAATAAATGTCAGGGAATCTCCAGATAAATTATATCTTTTTTTCTTTTTGCTCAATAGTTATTCCGTTGTCGTTTTACTGAAACAAACATTAAGAATAAAATATTCAGAGGAATGAAATTATTCCCAAACATCTTGATCACTCAAATTATGTATGATCGTATCATCGCTGAATTTTGCAAACACCGTTCTGATAATCGAGTTATAACACGATACGATAATACACGCTTAACCGAAAATACGAACAGATTTAGAGTTATTTTCTATATTTTTGAGAAGGGTCATTAATATTCAAATTGTTCTTCGGATGATTGAACTCCGTCTTGTTATTTGTGTTGTAAACACACCCGGGCCATGCGCTATTAGGGCTACCCCCCGCCCCTTTAAACATTCAACACACCCACTAACAAATTCCACAGATGAAACAAATGAAACAAATAACAAAACACGAAGAGTGCGGATTTCAACCCGATGTGGCTTCCACTACTCAACAAATCTAAACCCGACAGGACAAAGACACAGAAACACCATGGCCATGCGCTATATGGGCTACCCCACTTTAAACTTAATTTCTGTTTAACCCATCACATTGGGATTTTACACCTGAAGATGGCCGAAGACTGGATCGGCCGAAACGTCGTGTTTACAACACAAATAACAAGAAGGCGTTCAATCGTACGCAGAACCATTTGTAGATTTAGAGTTTTAAAATAACTAACATTTTTAAAGGACATATAAATTTAAATCAACGTTGACATTATTAAATTTGTTTGTCAACAGAAAACTTTCGACACTCTCGCATGTCTGCACCCGTTTAGTCAATCGGAAGAAATATGGAATCTGAGTTTGTTGGTCACGAAACATATTTAAGAGGCGCTTGGCAGGTAGACCTTACTTGCAGTCATATCCATACATTTTTATTAGTCTTTTAAGATCCGTTGTTGGACATACACTTTCCTCAAGTAAGTATAAGGTATAGGGTTTGATGGGCTTTACACTATCATGGTAGCCCATGACGTTTTTGTGGGGAGGTAAGCGATGGATTCATGCCTTTTCCAAGGGCATTAGTGTGAAATGAATACAAACTGACTCAGCCGGAGGTTGAACCCGGCTCGCTGATCCCATCTCCCCGGACCATTAACCGCCCGGTCACTCGCACCACGTGGCCACTACTTCGATATGAGATACAATTGTACGGACTATTTCGTTAACGTGAGTCAGAAAACGTCAGGAAGTGTCAGATTTTTTTCATCGGAATTTTTCGTTATCGGCATCAACCTGTGTCAGGCAATATCAAGAAATGTCAGGCAGCGTCAGGTATAAAAAGAACGTGTGTCAGGCAATGTCAGGAAGTGTCAGGCATAAAGAAAAGTAGCTTAAGGAACGATGTCAGACCCGACCCACTTCCCAAAGTTCTCCGCCCGACCCACTTCCCCAAAATATCTCTGCGTTATTTTGTTACTGTAGCTTAGCAAAGAGTGTTTCTTTTTTTATATTGTAAAGTTCCAAATTGCAGGACCCTTGTGCTTAGTTGTTCCTAGGTCATTCCCTTCCTGGTCGGGCCGTGAACTTTTCGGCACTCCTCCCCCGTACATTAGTTTGATGCAGAGGTTCCCAGCGGCATTTTTGAACATTGTTTGGGGAATCTTAAAAATGTCTTTGAAGTTTATTCAGGTTTTGATTGCTTGTGCAATCAGTCAACCCTCGTACGTCAATTAAAAGCTGTAGGAAAACTTTTGAAGCGATGAAAATAAGTTCCACATGAACTTACGGAAAAGAACATCGGTCAGCGTTTAAAAACTTGTCTTACTATTCTAGGTCGACACAGAAAAAAAACGTCATTTCATTCGATTAAATAGTCAGTGACGATGAAAAATGAATTTAATGATTTAATTTAATATAATTTATGGTTCCAAAAACGAAGAAAATCGTAGTTAGACCAAACATCTCAATCTAAACAGACTCTACTGTGGGGAAATTTGTTTGTGTTTCATTGTATTTAAAGTGAAGCCTCTAATACGAATTGTTGAAATCTGGACTATCCTCTAAATGGGGAGGGTGTGTCTGCCAACACTTGGCTTTTAACTGGATGAAGGTAGGATATAAAGCATTATAGGTTTTAATGGGGGGGTGCACTTAACTATGATATATGTATGTATGTATGTATGTATGTATGTATGTATGAGCGTCCGTAGCCATCAGGGTGGGTGACATAAGCATATATTCCAGTGGGATTACGAATTGTTGGAACCTGAACTAATTGTAACTACTACAGTTAGAAATTGGCTTGTTTTATAAAGACACATTGGAACAGAAAATAACCTTTTCTGGATAAGAAAGTTAAACGAAGATCTTACTGCGTGCCTCCCCTCCTGTTGCAAATGTGACGCAGCAAACGATCATGGAGCTGGAATAGAAAGTTATTTTACATGCAGCGTATTCCCAAGCCCTGGCGCCAACAGACTATCACTTGTTTCGCTCTATGCAACACTCCTTGTCTGGTTAGTAGTTCCAACAATTTCAAGTTCTTTGAATAATTAATCGAATGAAAACCAGCATTTTATATCCGTAAGCCAATTGTTATATATGCATACCTTTTGTTCTTTCTGTCACCAAAACTTATAATGTGGGAAGATTTGCAATGAACAGTTCTCGGCGTGTACTGGACACCTCTTGTTTTCCATGAACGCATTTGTATCTTATTAATAATGTAGCAAACAACTTCTGGTTACTTGCACCGTAACTACAGTCTTCCACTATGTGTCACTCACTACGATTTCGACTTGACTCACAAATCGAGCTCCACAAATTGACTACTGCTCTACTGACGAACGATATTGATGTCAACCAACTGCCGAGCATTTATACACCCTACTCCTCAGCCGAACAGAAGTAGTAGGAAGTAACATCACAGTATCGAACAGTATAACACCTTTGTCATTTTATGTATATATATATATATCAAACTCACGGGATGCTCACGATCTGTCTAACCACAGTTCAGCCTTACTGTTGGAACATTTCCGCAAGGGGGCGACGTACCCCCTTAGCTAGCGCTGGCATCTGTCAGGAGAAGGACACTCCTGTCAAACCAACGACCGATGGGCTCTGTCTCTATCCGCGCCACTCCGGTGGCCCATAGGATGCAAACCCTTGGTTTAAAGGGTGGGTCGACCCTGGACAAGTCGCACTTCACCTTAAAACAACACTGCTCAGGCTGGAGGTTTACTCCGCACATTGGTCCCGCCGTCTATGTTCCAAATGCGGTGGAGGGCCATCCCCAAAATCTTCGTTCGCGAAGCCAAGCCATTTATATATCAAACTGTAACATACGACAATTTGTACTGCATTACATGGTACTAGCAGCAGAGTGTAAAACCTGGTGTAACCTATTGAGAGCGGTAGATGTATGCTATTAGTGCGAAGGGATCACAAACTACCTCAGCTCGAATTTGAATTCGCTTGGCCGATTCTATACACCAACTCTATACTTCTCACATGATGATATATTTGTATAATGAATGAATGGCTTGGCTACGCGAACGAAAATATGTACATATATATGTGTGTGCATGTGTGCGCGTGCGTGTGTGTGTGTGTGTGTAAGAGATAGAGAAAAATGTTCTAATTGGTTGACGTTAGTGGTGGATTAACCATTAGGCTGAGTAAGCTTAATTCTAGGTGCTTGGAAGGGACGGGGTGTGGGGGCAGGAGGGCAAAGATGGTTTAGTAGAGTGTACACATGGGTATTTGGGATGATATGCCAAAGCTTTTGTGAATATTTTTCTCATATCTGGAATATTGCAAATACTATTTTGTTTTCTGAAAGGTCTGGTTAGTCAATCAATAGAAACCGTCACATGACCAATGTCTTTTGGCAGCATGCCATGTTGGGGATGATCAAGAAAAAGAAATTGGAAAAAGTGTGATCGATGAATAAGTTACTTCTCACGCCTTTTGTTGGGCAGTGATCAATAAAGGTCTGAATTTTTTCTTAAAAGTCGGACACAAACTAAGGGATCAATTTAGTATAGACTTACATTGCAAATTGAACACCCCTACCCACTAAAATCCTAAAACAAAGAAAAACGGTATTTTTCTAGACATAAGCTGTAAATGTTGAAGTGTTCAGCACTCTAGCTCAATTGATGCGTACAAACATACATACATGCAGACAGCCGCACTATCATGAAAAGCAGTGATCAAAAGTTACAGACAGCCATTCTATCCTGATTCTCCTTCAAAGGATCGGTAGAACTCTATAGCCAGCTGTGACTTCTACTAACTACGGGATGTTCACGTTCTGCCTAACCACAGTTCAGACTTACTGTCGGAACATTCCCACAAGGGGGCGACAGACCCCTTTAGCTAGCCCGGCATCTGTCAGAAGGACACTCCTGTCAAACCTACGACCGATGGGCTGTGCCCCTATCCGCTCCACTCGGGTGGCCCATAGGATGCAAAGCCTTGGTTTAAAGGGTGGGGTCGACCCTGGGAAAGTCGCACTTCACCTTAAAACTACACTGCTCAGGATGGAGGTTTACTCCGCACATTGGTCTATGGTCCAAATGCTGTGGTGGGTCATCCCCAAAACCTTCGTTCGCGAAGCCAAGCCATTCATTCATTCACATACATTCATACATAGCCAGCCAGGCGGACCAACTTAAAAACTGAAGAAACCTATTTTGACAGTTTTGGTGACAGATTTGGTTGACGGTTTCTAATAAAACGGCTGTAATTTTTTTCATATAACTTCATGCTACTATACATGTAGCACATTATACATAGTACATAGTGTTTGTTGTATGGATGTGAGGAAATCCGACAGAATGGTGGATGTGGTTAGACAATATCTAGTCTCATTCACTGCACACCACATGGATGACCGCAGGACTCTGCTATGTTAAATTTTCTTCTGAAGACGTCGCTCGCAGCGACGAAATGCATAAAGATTTATCTTCATGATAATAAACATGTTTGAGATGTAACACCCTTTTCGCATTCTTTCTTTTCCACATTGTCTAACCACATCCACCATAGTACATAGTACAACGGTATAAGTTATTCAAAGTGAAATAACGTGACTTTATTCTATTTAATGGAGAGTGGTGTAGAGGGGCCAAGGTCAGTGGGAACCTTACTAAAGCTCATCCCAGGGGCCCGGGCTATAGATTATCCGTCCCAGGTTGCAGTACCTTGTGGGGGAATAAAAGCGACGAACGCATTGTGCGCGTATAGGACGAGTTGTATTTCGGCAGCATTGCAGATTGGCATTCCCCCATCTGTTGGCGTGTCAGAATTCATTTCGAAAGAAAAAAGTGATGCTTTTTTTCCGTTTTCGAATCATGTTTTTATTTGAATGTCGCCGATTGGTCGGAATAGTTTTTTTTTCCCCGCTAAAGACAAACAAACGAAATGGCCCTTCGTGAATTGCTGGCGCCAAAAATGAAAACGCGGAAAACAAATAATTTGCTGTCGATAAAAAGTTTATTGATAAGAAACGGAAAAAAGAGTTTCTCTCTCTCTCTTTCTTTCTTTCTTTCTTTCTCTCTCTCTCTCTCTCTCTCTCTCTCTCTCTCTCTCTCTCTCTCATTTGAACGTTTTTTTTTATTTACCTCTGCCTATGAAGTTGTAAGAGGCATATGTATTGACTGTCCGTACATCTGTTTATTCACCCAATATCTCCAAAAGTTCTTAATGAATTTCAATTAAATTTTGTGGAAGGGGGAAGAATTCCATACATTTTCTAGTGGATCCATAAATTTGTTCTCGACTGAGATATATTTATTTTTTTATTCTGCTGTGTTAATAAATCAGTTAAGTATATCGTTACATTTTAAGGGAGGTAATTCAAATGGCGTTGGCAGATGTATGCCCTCTCTGAGTGCTCCCTAGTTTTGTTTTGATTTGATAAGTAAATATATGCTTTCTCTTTCGACCTCTTTTCTTTCTCCTTCTGACGTTACCCTTTATTTTTCTGTCGATATTTACTAAGCTTAGTACGACACAGGGCCAAAAGACGTGGGGAGAGGGATGAAGGTAGGAGGAAAACATTTGAAGTTCCACATGAACTTACGGAAAAGAACATCAGTCAGCGTTTAAAAACTTACTATTCTAGGTCGACACAGAAAAAAACGTCATTTCATTCGATTAAATAGTCAGTGACGATGAAAAATGAATTTAATGATTTAATTTAATATAATTTATGGATCCAAAAACGAAGAAAATCGTAGTTAGAGCAAAGATCTCAATCTAAACAGACTCTACTGTGGGGAAATTATTCTGTGTTTAATTGGATTTAAAGTGAAGCCTCTAATACGAATTGTTGGAACCTGGCCTATCCTCTAAATGGGGAGGGTGTGTCTGCCAACACTTGGCTTTTAACTGGATGAGGGTAGGATATGAAGCATTATAGGTTTTAATGGGGGAGTGGGTGCACTTAACTATGATATATGTATGTATGTATGTATGTATGTATGTATGTATGAGCGTCCGTAGCCACCAGGGGTGGGTGACAAAAGCATATATTCCAGGGGGAGGGGGGCAAAAGCATATATTAGCGGCGGGGGAGAGCGGCAAAAGAATATATTCGGAATATATCTTAGAGGCACTACTGTTACACGATAGGCATTCAACCCGCCATTTGTAGAATAAGCAAGTATGACCCACTGTCTTTTCCAGAAGTCAGATGGCGCTCTTGACCGTTGACGCGTGACATGACTCTTTTTTTTATATGGGAACATTAATTTGGGATTAAGTAACATAGTTGTACTGCGTTTATTGACTATAAGGTTCCAACTTTGAAACCCCCTTGCCCTCAGTGAGAAGGCCAGATCGGGGGTGGGGGCGCCCATGTATGTATGTATGTATGCTAATATTCTTGGGTATATATACGCAATTTATTAGAATAATTTGTATACACTTATACACGTAGGTATATCAATAAGTCTGCAACTTAATGATAGATGAAAAAAGCATTTATTTTTGCACAACAAATACATATATAATTTCAGCATAATCTCCTTCGTTTTCCATGCACTTAATTCAGCGGGAAATTTTATTCATAGAGATCGAACATTTACAATGAAAATTTCAACTAAAAACTGTTAAACACTCAACGGGGGATACACGACTCCACCGGTTCCAGCCGTCGTACTGATAACTGATCCCCCATCGGCCGATTACTAAATAGGTC
>VCCN01003880.1:26264284-26274656 GCA_006491835.1 Architeuthis dux
CAAGTTTTTATGAGCACCTCCTTGGCAGGATGCAAGTCCACCGAAGGAATACCCCTACCCTAATCACACAGCTTAGAGTGTACTCAGTTTGTCCTAATAAAGAGTTTTCCACACTCTTCGCTCATACCGGCAATTAAACACAGGACCGTCTGCATATGCAGTGACTTAGCTACATTCAATTCAATGAATTTATTAGGCCTTAACAGCATCGTCAAGAATAATATTACCACTAAAACCATCCGTCATAGCAATAGAAAGCCTGCTATACTGAAATGATAATAATAGACCGATCTCCCTATCCAGGCCATGTGACCAGATCAAGCTGTCGTAAACAAAGACATGAAACTGTCAAATAGTGAATGTCGCTCTTTCAGCTGATCACATGTTTAATGTAAGAATAATAAACTGTATAACTATCAAGACTTTACCAAAGAACTAAGAAATATGTAAAATATGAAAGTAACGATCATGCCAATAATCGTTAGAACACTAGGAACGGTTCCAAAGATCTTTTCAAAAAGAGTAGAAGAAACGGAAATCCTAGTAAGAATTGAGACTACAGCACTATCGAGGTCACTGTGAATACTGGGGAGAGTGCTGGAGTTTAATTGTCGTTATTTAATCCCTATCGATGTACACCAAATACATCTGGTGCTAAGATACAAATATTGTGATGATGAATTTTTAATTAATTTATCTATCCACTAACAAATAATTAATCATTCTAATTTCTCAAATGTATTTAGTAATTAAATAATATTAGCAAAAGAAAATAGTTTGTAAAATCGTGGATGACCATGTTCAAGGTTAAATTAAAGGTAAGTGAAATGTAGAAAAATACTATGACCTTGCTCGAGAACTAAAGAAGTGGCGGGACATAAGTTGAGAGTTGTAGCCACAACCATTGGCTCGGCTAAAACTGTCTCAAAGATCCTAATCGCGAAATTGGAGGAAGTCATTATTCAAGGACAGGATGAGACCATCCAATCTACCATAGCTTTCGAGCTGGAGAGACTGATGAGGGAGGTGACCCCAAGCAACAGCCAAAAGATACCTCTGATGTGAAAATTAAAATGATAATAATGCCATTTGCTTATATATTCTAACCTAAGTCATTTGCACACTGTTAATTGTCTAAACTATTTCGGTTCGACCATCTAAACAGATGGTATGAGCGCAAACCAGACGCTAAAAAGAGTGAAGTACTTCCAGATTTTGAGATCCAGGCCTATCAGCCCATCCAAAGAAGAAGACAGAGCTGGTAGTAAAGAAGGAAAAGATTACCCAGGGAAGTGGATGTTACCGCAAACCATAGGGTGGAAGCGAAAGAAACCGAGAAAGAGAAGAATACCAGAACCACACATGGGAACAGAAGAAGTGGAATATGAAAGTAAGAGTTTGTGTCCATAATAAGTGGAACACTTCAGGGAAAGATTGAGACTGTTCAGACTATGGCGGTGCTGAGGTAGGGGGAGACTAGGGACGATTGCAACAAGGGACAGTTGCAACTAGTCTTATTCCTCCACCCAGAGGGATGACCCTAATACTTCACATGCACACTTAGACCCTCCACCCCACCAAGATGGCAGAAGACACATTCAACATCTGCTGCTGCATTTATTGAAGAAGAAAGAGAAAAATACGTGTTTTGGAGGTATGAACGTAATTTCTTTCATGGGCCGTATTTTTGTCGTACTGTCCTGACCGTTTTGCATGAATTAATCAAAACTTACTTAGTAAGTTTTAAAAGTTTTAAAGTTTATTAGCTGTGTCATTTTGTGATGTCTGTGCGCCTTTCGGGAAACCCAAGGTCGAATTTCACATTCACTGGAGTGTGACAAAATCAGTTTTCAAAACAGCTGCAGTTTTGTACAATAATTACACGCTTTATAAAGGTTTGTTGCATTGCACATTGTTCCTTTCTTCCTGCCTAACACTGAAATATGAAGAGATCAAATAGCATCAGTAACATCTGCACATTTACTCAAGGTAGGCCTATGTTCTCTGCATACACAAACAACTGTTATTTGATAAATAATTAAATAATACTATAATATTATTATCAAACAATATGTATTTTCATAATACTATTCTCATTGAAGCAAAAAGCAAAAGTTAGTTGGTGAAATTTAATGTATTTTTGCAACCGTCCCTGTTTAGAGTTGCAATTGTCACCAGGGTTGGGGTCAGTTGCAACATCTGGCTTCTAACGTTCAAATAGATATTGTGAACGATATGCCATATGTAATAATCTTTAAACGGGGTGGGTAATTAACAGACATATGTAAGTTTAATATATAACAGTTTGGTTGGTCTAGTCCAAATAGTCTCTGAGAAACTGAGAGAAATGCAACAAGTGTTGCAACCGTCCCCAATCTCCCCTACTGACTTTCCAACTAATGGACGATTTCTCGTTTGGTTGGTCTAGTCCAAATAGGTTGGTTGGTCTAGTCCAAATAGTTTGGTTGGTCTAGTCCAAATAGTCTCTGAGTAACTGAGAGAAATGCAACAAGTGTTGCAACCGTCCCCAATCTTCCCTACTGACTTTCCAACTAACGAACGATTTCTCGTTTAAGATAACAGTTTTACCAAATTATTATCACCTTTAATTGTTGTTATTATTTTAATACAGTAATTAATAAAAGTGTGGTATCTATGTGATACATATACGACGCATAAATATGAAGGTATTTTGAAACTTGCAGCCGAAGCAGAAATAAAATATAATACTATTACCGAAAAAATGTCAGACATATGTGTCGTATTATCTGGCTGTATAGAACATTTTTTTTAAATAATTAATTTATTATGCAAGTAAAAAATGTATGTTCTGACATTTATGTGTATTTCCTTTTAAATTTACGTCCTCTTTACAACATAACATACGCTAAACACAGGCTCTGCATTAGCTTAATAATATACAACCAACCCAGAAGGCCCTTACACAGTACAGGATATATTAAATTTACCATATTAATGTTTTCCAACGTCAGAATCGTCTCTCAACTTTAGGGAATCTGTAATAGCTGCAACAGTGACTATCTGGTCGATGATTGCAATCGGGAATACAACATTGGACCATAATGGCTGCTTTGCTTATGCTTATCGTCTGCTCGACTTTCCGGGGTGAAAAACGAGTGAAATATCGATAAAATGACGAACACGTATCAAATATTTTTATCAAATATAAACTGAATGTCCTAACTGACAAAATGTGCGAATATCGGTCGAAATAACCAAAAGAAACGACGACAAAAGAAACAAGCAAGATTCTCCTAGTACTATTTAAGTAATATTTTTTAACTGGTGGAGCCGGAAGATGCGTCATGACGTTAGACTTTGCCACTCTATTGCCATGAGAGCAAGTCTGTTTTTTGTCGTTCTTAGTCCATGTAATTTCCAATTAGTGCAGTTTTGCTCTTAAGGTTTGTTCATAAGTTTCCAAACGTTTTCAGTTATTTCACTGTCAGCAGTTTTTCAAAGTTCGTGATACTATTTGTTCACAATATTCTTTCATATAGTTAAAGGGGTTCTTAATTCTACATTTCATCCTTGTTTTTAAAATAAAAACTTTTATTACGGTTTAATCTGAAGATTTTGGCTTTTGACTTGAATCAATTTTGGGGTTCGGATTCTACATTTGATCCTATTATTCTTCTCTCTTTCTTTCCATTTGACATGAATAAGATATCGTTTGGTCGAATCTTGTTTGGAAGCACCTTCAGTTGGCCTCGTTGAGGTTTTCCATCAATACGGTTTAACTGCATTCACAATGAGATGTAAGTTTGGGTTTCGTTGGAGGCTATTTTTGTCTGTGGTAAAAAGCGACATAATTGATAAAAATAAATTTAAAAAATAAATAGACCCGCACTGAGTAAAGAGAAGGGCTACAGGAAGAGGGAGATCTTGTTGTTCCTGCCTTGAAAAATGTAATTTGGCACGTTGGCTTGTGATCTTCTCCCGTAGTGGTTGTACTAGTAGAAAAATACAATCCTCTGTTCTATGGTTGATAGCAACCGTTGCTTTATTCAGACGTAGAACAGAGAGAAAGAGATATTGGTAAAGTGACAAGGCTTCCTTACCTCAAATCGTCAGACCAAACCCTCCCTAAGACTCGAACACTGACTCATATTGACAAAGATAAAGCCACATTCTCCTTCCGCCATTTTAATTTTTATTTTTCTGCTTTAGAAACATGCTCCAAATGTGAGGGTGGAGGTGAATGTGAGTTTAGGGGGCTTCTAAAATACAACCATGAGAAGATGGAACTCATTACACCAGCGAATTGAGACGCGCATTATATCCACTGTCTGTCTCTCCGAAACAGGTCCATGTGAAAACAGCTGATGATCCCCGGTATAAAATGTAATTTACAACAGTCGGATTAAAAATAAACAATGTTTACATAAATAGCAGTAAAATCAACATGGAAAACTTTTAACACAATACATTGGTGGGGGTCGGAAAATTACTGACTTGCATCACATGGCGTCGCGGATATTCTTGGACAGTAGATTTTGTAACAGAAGAGTTCTCGTTCAATGTTAGTATTATAAAAAAAAACACAAATAAAACCCCCAAAGGTTTTTGAATCTCTCTCTCTCTCTATATATATATATATATATAAAGAGAGCGAGCGAGAGAGAGAGAGAGAGAGAGAGAGAGAGGGGGAGAGGGAGAGACAGACATATATAGATAGATATAGTGTACAATAGGATAAGGGTTATCCGACATAATGATGCTAGGAAAAGACAATCAGAATAAGAGACTCAGAATAATTTGCATAATATTATTTATTACTTTAACATATTTCAGCTGAGAAATCCGGAGTTCAGAGAAACGATGTGTCTTACTTACTTACGAGGTTGTGTATTTGAATTCTGAGTTGGTCGGTTTTATGTGTAGGGTCGAAACTTTTGGTGTGTGTGGTACGTGTTTGGTGTTGAGCCTTTTTGTCTTGTGAGGGTGTGTCTCCGTGTGTGCGTGTGTGTGTGTCTGTGTGGTTGTGTGTCTGTGTGTGGTGCCTGTTGTGTGAGATCACAAGGAGGTGCAAAGGCCCTGGGCGTTAGTTTGTTTTCAATATTAGCTGTAGTTTGGAAAATGATTAAACATTTAGTTTTTGATTTAGGAATATTGTTTAAATGTTGAGACTTTGACTGATGCTAATAAGAGATATAAGTTGCGCGAGATATGGTGACATTTTGTAGAAGCCGGATCTTTGTGTGATGGTGTCAGTATTTGCGATGATGGCGGCTTCGACGATTTGGCGTGTCATTTTGTCATGGACGTGTTTGACAATTCTTGCTTGTTTCAAGTTGAAGTTGTGGTTGGTTTTGTTAACAGCAAAACATATTCACGAGAAAAAAAAGCATTTCCAGACTCAGACTAACATGATCCCAACACACAGAGTTCTCTCTCTCTCTCTGACATTCACACACACACACGCACGCACGCACACACACACACACACACACACACACACACACACACACCAGAACTATTCACTCACCTATCTAGTCATTTAATTTAGGATATATTTCTCCTCTCATCACCATCAATCTACATCCCCGTTCCCTACAATATCTTATACAACAACTACTCTTGATATACACTATATTCTATTCTAGCTTAGAATATCCACACATCTACCCTAACAAACACACACACACACATTCCCCAGAACACACACCCATGCACACACACACACACAGTGGGCCATTAACGAAACCACTACCATAGTATGGAAATATACACACAAAGAAGCATCCTATATATTTTTCATAATAATATAATTTTCAATGTCTGTTCCACATTTTTATCTTTTCGTTTTGGTCACATCACTTTCCTCTTATTAGCATCAATCAAAAGCAATGTTGCCAATTTAGCACGTTTCGGGCATTTTTGGCCATTTTCTGGCTATTTAAAAAGATTTATCGCTTTTTAGTGCTTTTTTATCGCTTTTTTTGCGCTTTTTTGCAGTCAAACTAGCGCGAAAATATTTTTTGAGTTGGCAACACTGCTCAAAAGCTCAACATTCAAACAATATTCCTAAATCAAAAACTAAATATCTAATCATATTCCAAACTTCAGCTAATATTGAAAATTCTAATCTACATATTTAACCCACCCATCACTCCTACATACATATTCCCCAGAACACATACACATAAACCCCCATCCCAAAACACAAACTCACATACTGTTAATAGTCTCCAAAACCAGAGGTCAACCGAAGTCCACTGCTGGGAAGATATCTCTAAATTCAGTTTTTAATGTAAGGATGTCCCATCTGTTTTTTATAATTTGTGATAATTGGAGGAGTGTCTCATTGAATGTAGTTATAAGGGGTATGCGGTGAGATTTGTATTTATTGGCTTTTTAAAAATTTTAAGGTGTCATCTGTAGGGATAGCGGTAACTCTAGTATTAAAACTCTTCACAATAATACATGGTACTTTAATGCTTCCAGGTTGTTACTCTCATGGTATGCAGGAGTCTTTTAATCGTTTGCTTCCCAGGTGGATAAGGGTTTACATTTACGATTTAGGCCGCTCGTTTAGCAGTCGCTTACACCGGCGCCGGGCAAATAATCGACATAGAGAGCAACATTATATTCGTTCCTAAAATACGGACGTGAGAATGGAGAAGCCAGCAAAGTGTAAGATTAAAAGACTCCTGCCTACCATGAGAGTTTCGTTAGCTCAATCGGTAGAGCAGAACCTGCGTATAAGGTTGCTTCCATGGTGGATGCGGGTTTAATCCCCACACGGAGCTCGTTTCTTTATTCACATTTACGATTTAGGCCGCTCGTTTAGCAGTCGCTCACACCGGCGCCGGGAAAATATAGGTTCTCAACTAATAAATGTCTTTATAATTACCATATTCTGTCGGATATAAAATTATCCATCATTTGATTTCATGCTGTCGACATAGAAAGCTACCTTATATTCGTTCCTAAAATACGGATGTGAGAATGGAGAAGCCAGCAAAGTGTAGGATTAAAATATACTTGGGATAGCGGTAAACTTGGCGTTTGCCATTGGTGCGCAGTCATGCACGGGGTGACAAGTACGGCACGGGCCAAATGTATGTAAGTTGCTGAATACCTACAAATAAAAGACTACAAATCCTTGAAGCCCCCATTATAAAACTGTTGTATAGTGGGGTGTCCTGGACTTGGATATAAAGGAAACTCGAAGACTTGCTTATAAAGATATCTGGACATATTTTTTTATTACACAACATATATCTTTGTCGGCCGGTGAGTGAAGAATAGGAGAGAGATTATAAGGAAAACCGCCAGTCTGTCCCCAACAGGGTCAGCGGTCTTCTACCTTTCGGCTGCGCTGATGTCTGTCTCTTCTTTGAGTGTCGAGATTTCTGTCCGCTCCCCTTCTGTTCGGGTCTGCTTTATAGGTTTCTCTAATGCCTACGTGGTATCAATCACCGGTCCCATCCTGTTTTAGAGACTGACAATATTTAGACAATATACCTATTTCCTGAGGTGACTGGGTTCACTTACATTTCCGCACAGGTGTCAGTTAGTCCGGAACCACATATAACAAAAGTAAGAAACCCAAAACTAAACAAAATCTTCTTCGCTTTAGTAATTGGGATTTTAAATGCATTGAGAAGATTTGCAGTCACTTCATCTCCAGCGAGAGCCACCAGATACAACTGAGGTGATAAGTCGACGTATACTAAACAATGACAACAGTGATAATTGTTATGACAATAATAAAAACTAGCTGGACCCACGGATGTTGACAACTAAGATATGATCATTATTCTAGCATATGCAGTGCACCACAATACTTTAAACTCAAGTAAAAATTTTAAATAATTTCATTATTATCTGGAATAAATTCTTTAGCGTTTCTGATTATAATTTGTTATCTTATAAACACTGTTCAATAGTAAAAAAGTTGAGCAGTGGACATGAGTTGGGTAGTTTTAACGAAATTTGGATTATTAAAAATGTTCATTGAGACTAAACTTCAAACTCATTGAAAATGTACATGATATAAAAGGTTCAAAGTTCAATTTATCGGTTTCGGTTGTTGTTAAAATAGTGTCATGTCTACATCGTATGGGAAAGTGACCAAAGCCGTCTGATTTCGAACGTGGTAGGATTGTTGAACTTCAGAAGCAAGGTCTATCACAATGTGTAATAGCTGAGCAAATTAATCCAAATCAGACAGTTGCTCAACTTTTACTATCGGACAGGGTTTCTAAGATGACCAACCTTATAATCACAAACGGTAATGAATTTATTCCAGATAATAATGAAATTATTCAAAATTTTCACTTGAGTCTAAAGTTTTGTGATGCACTATATTCTGAAATTAAAGTATCTAATTTTGTTAAAGTAATTTATTACCTATGGTGTGTATTTATATTAACTATGATAACATGCATAGCAAATGAAACTATTTTGGCTCAACAACTAAGTTCAATTGAAAGAAAATAATAAAATTAAACAAGGGTCACTTTGATGACACAGGAACAAAATACGTAAAAGCACAGCCGTAAATCATTGAGGTAGTCTCCTCACCAAAGCTCACGAGTGGCGTTAAACAGGATTGAACTCGATAGCCGTTGCTCAACCAAAGAGGTGTAATGTTGCGAGAGTGTCTCAACGATCTTATGTCTCGCAAACTCTGTTGGCGCGTTATATCCTGCTTAGGAAACTTCCCATTCATGTTGTCAGTTTTATATATATATATCTTTTTGCCACCAGCCTAGCTCTGCTGTGTAATACAATTTTGGCAATGTTTGCAACTTCCAATATAGCTATCCTTGAAATACGGAGTGATCAAGGAGATCTAGAACCGGGCCCTCGTCCTGCAGGTCGAATGATATATCTGATAAAAGGGTCACCATTGTTGTTGTAAGATATTCATCTTTGAGTTTAAGTGTCCACTATGTTTTGGGGCCTTGTTTAATTTCATTCCAGTAAGATATTATAGTTTAGTTCCTGTCAACAGCAATTGACCCCTCGCCTTCTTTACCCATTTTATAAGCGGCGAAACATCTAAAAGGGAAATGGGTAATAAAACCCAAGAATATGCTGAAATAAATTAATCAACGGTAATGTATTGGTGTGAGAAATGTCCAGAGATGAAATCTACGTATCATACGTGCATACAAACAAGCAGAATAATAGTATATATACATAGCATGTCTCAGATCATCACTACTAATGCAAAATATTCTGTGATCTTCTTACTTGGCCCAGGATTCGTACTGTGACCTGAAAAAAGTAGAGTATGCCCAGTCTAGGGGTATCAGTTGCCCCGGGGCAGCACATCCACAATAAAAGTGGAGGGTCGTGGGTCGCCCTGACGTCTTCGTGACACAGTTCGCAGGGACTGGGCGATTTTTGTTCTTGCCCACATGTACGCGTATGGGCTCCCACATTAAAGCGTGGGTCACTTTCCGCTCTTTTGGGGAGGCGAAGAATATATATTCCGTGAATTAATTTTTAAATGAAGAAGAATACGAAGAAGAAGTAGAAACTGCTCCAACTAATCACTCTATCAGAAAATGCAGTTTTAGCAACAGAAATATTGATACTGTTAAACCGATTATCCATATATCCACTAAACTTAGCTTATTACGGCACAAAGCCAAATGGGGTGGGATGGGAGCGGGGAAATTGTATGTACGTTTTCTGCTTATAGCCTCATCGAGGGTGTCGTTGGGTTAAGTATACACGGGTAATTGGAGGTAAGACGCACTTCGGGCTTGCCAGGCCCGTCGAACATCGTTCTGCGTACGGCACCTGGTATTCCCCAATGGTCACCAATCTAGGTACTGACCAGGCTTGACGTTACTTAACTTCGGTGATTTTACGAGAACCGGTGAGAGGTCCCTCAATCCCAGTTCTTGTGCCGAGTGTTTAGCGGAGAGGCATTGAGTACCAATTTTAAAGTCTATTAAAGTTGACTCGGAGGTGAATTGAACCAGGACCTATAAAGGCGAGCAATCTACCACTGGACCGCGGTGGGAAGATTGTGTTACGCCAAAATATCAAGTGGTGGGGGTCTGCCTGTCTTGAAAACCAGAACTAAAAAAAAAAAGTAGCTTTTAACTGGGCTCGAACTCCGATCTCTGGAAGCGGTGGGAAATATGAAACTGTTTCAGGCACGAGGCAGACACATTTGTTATTTTTATTAAAAAGATTGAACGTAAAAATTGGTAAAATAGAAGAGAAAAGGAAACTTCAAAAGTAACGTATTTTGCATCATACGGCGTTTAGATCGTAAATCAAAGCTTAGATGACAGATCTTCATCAAACTGTGAACTACCTACCGCACGTCCCTGCGGTTTCTTTTCAGAGTTCTTTTGTGTGTGTGTGTGTGTGTGTGTGT
>VCCN01003880.1:26476318-26487827 GCA_006491835.1 Architeuthis dux
GTTATTGTCCGCGGGGTTATTGTCCGGCGGGGTTATTGTCCGGTGGGGTTCCCATCACGAATTTATCAAGAGAGGAAAAGTGCCCATCAAAACATAATTTTCCCATCATATAGTTTCCGAAATTTGTATCAGCAAGTTGTATTTTATGATTATTATTTCTTATTATTCTATTATAGATTCTATCTTATAGAAAGAAAATGAATTTGAAGTATTAGAATTTTGATTTTGTTAATCTCAGGAGTAGCTTTCAAAAACTGTAAAATTCTTATGGCCAGAGTGTAAAAGAGACATAAGAAAAAACAATTTTATGAAAATGAATAGAAATAAGAGAATTCATGAAAGAAAAACAGAAGTAAGTTGTGTCAAAAGTTTATAATAAAACCTTATAAAATTTTCCGGGAAACTATATGATGGGAAAATTATGTTTTAATGGGCACTTTTCCTCCCTTGATAAATTGGTGATGGGTAGATTTCCTGATGGGCACTTTTCCTGAGGGGCACTTTTCCGGATACCCTATTTAATGTTGGAGCATGGGAAATGTGGAACGTTTGTTCCAGGTCTTTGCTCTCTTACTCGTTACTCATACGATTCTGGCTCTATTTAAACTCTGTATCAGATTGCAAAAGAGCCATATACAAAAAACATCGAATCAAATGTAGAATCCGCACCCCAAAATTGATTAAAGTCAAAAGCACAAATTTTAAGATGACACATTATATGACGCCACGTGTCAAGTGTTACGACAAGGTGTCAATGTTGATAGACTTGTTTCTCCGAGGGTTTTTTTTAACAAAAATAAATAAATACGTAGTTTTAATTTAATCAAAATTTAATTTAATTAAATCAAAAAAGGATCTCCTGCATTCGAGAATTGATTTAATAACGCTTTTTTGACGATTCCAATAGCTTTCAATTGTGTGTATGTGTACTTCAGTAGCTCTGTCAACAAAACAAAGCGAATGATTCAGTCTTTCACAATCTAAGATATTGTTGAATGTGCCTTCTTTCCATTCATCACAATTATTGTTTCAGGCTTTACTACTTTTTGAATAATTATTTAATGTTGACACTCACATCTAGGCCCGCTAGGTGTTAAAAATTGTGCACAAATAAAAAGAAATAAGAGAATTCATAAAATAAAAATTCTGGTGAAGAGTTTGGTAAAACTACTGAACGTCGTTGAAAGCTAAAAAAAAATCCGTAGAAACAATCTATTAATTAGAAGAAACTATCTATTAGATGGATAGATGATGATACGTTACGCTGAGGTGTTAATATTAATGGATTGTCTTTACAGAGTTTCTGTTTCCTTCTTTTTTTTACACAAACGTATAAATATGAATTCAAGAGCGATCTCCTACACAGTGGCGTAGCAAGGGTTCTCAGCGCTCGGGGACAGTTGCGCTATACCCTAGGGCAGGAATGGGCAAACTGCGGCCCTTTTGACTTTCTGAATGGCACGTTTAATTCCATGAGGAAAATAACGTTTTATTAAAATTTCATCTAAGAAAAAGGGAACCTTTTTTGAAGAAATGACAAAATTCCAGGATAAGTGGACAAATGATTACTTTTTTGTAGAAGTAAAGAACAGACCAAGGTGTCTAATATGTTATGATTCCCACTCCGCATTTAAAGAATTTAACGTTAAGCGTCATTACACAACTAAACATTCCGGGTTTGATAAATTTAAATGAGATATCAGAAAGCTTAAAATTGAAACACTAAAGAAACAGATCGGTAGCCTAAATACGCTCTTTTCTAAAAGGCAAACAGAGCTCAGCGAAATGGTGCAAGCAAGCTATGTTGTTAGCAAAAAAGTTCCTAACATTCTAAAAATTATTTTGACGGTGAATTTGTGAATTTGTGGCCCGGTTTATGATTAGCAATATCTCATGCGGCCCCTTGCTCGAAAAAGGTTGCCCATGCCTGCCTTAGGGTAATAGTATTAATTAACAGGTATTAACTATTTTAACGGGAGCAAAGACAGCGTCCGGAGACCTTTACGTACCACGTGACTCGTGACGTCATATGCTGTGTCATCATTTTGACTTGAATCCATTTTGGTGTCCGGGTTCTGCATTTGACACAAACACTTCTAAGTTAGATTAGTTTCGTGCAACGATTTCTTAAGAGAAAAGTAGCAAAACAATTGCGACGAAAATGTTAATGAAGTCAAAAAAAGAAAAGTATTTGAATAGAAATTGAGAGAAAAAGGAATTAAGATTGAGAAAACGTAGAAGGGAATAAAGAAATAAAATAAAGGCAAGTTGAAAATTAAATATCTTTGTTTTTCAAGCGTTTTCGTTTTTTACACTCATTGGATCAAGTGTAGAATCCGGAGGTGTTACGCCAAAGTGTTAATATTAATGGACTGTTTTTACAGAGTTGTTTCCCCCCTTTTTTTACACAAAATAAATAAATAAATACGTAGTTTCATTTAATTTAATTTAATCAAAACAAGGATGAAATATAGAATTCAGACAGCTATAACAACATAAAAGAATATGGTGAAGAAATAGAATAACAAATATTTTAAAACTTATTGTGCACGTCTTTCATTCCGTATAAATTTGTTTAAGTATGAATTCAAGATAGATCTCCTACATGGATGCCGTAAAAGTGCCCACCAGGAAAAGTACCCATCGGAAAAGTGCCCATCACGAATTTATCAAGGGAAGAAAATTGCCCATCATTATTTCTTTTATTTTTAATTTAAGTTGAGCCAAAATTCTAGAATAAAACCGTATAAAATTTTAATTAATGAAATTAGGGCCCGGAAAATTTTAAATTTTATTATTATTTTTTTTTATTATAGGACAGAGGAGATTTTGTGCCCCTTTCACACCTGCTCCCAGAGGCGACTGCCCCCTCTGACCCCCTCTTGCTACGCCTGTGCTTCTATAGCCGAGCATTGATTTAATAAAAACTTTTTTGACGATTGCAATAGCTTTCGGTTGTTTTTGTGTGTATGTACGTCAGTATTTCTGCCAACAAAACAAAGCGAATGACACGTGCCGTCATATACGGTGTCATCTGAAAGTTTGCGCTTTTTACTTGAATCAATATTGGGGTCCCGATTCTACATCTGATCACACTTAATTAAGCATTTAGATATTTGTCTACGTAGGTCTCTCTTCATTCAGATATCACACAAACCAAGCCTTGACCAAACCCAGTTTTATCTTCTATTTCGTGTGACTGTCATGTTCAGTTACTGCTGGATGCTCCAAAAAGAATTGTCATGTCTTTAATGAATGTCCGCAGGGACGGGGGTGTCCTTCTCACCCAAGCATGCGTACCGTTCTTTTTGCTGGGGGCCAATAAAGTTTTCTGAAGGCTATCATCAATCATGCGTAGAGACTAGGCGTGAGCGCCGCCGATCTCAACTTACTACGGGCTCGTCTGGGTCGACCTGTAGTCGTTGACTGACAGTCGGCTCGTTTAAAGAGACAAAAGCTCGGGGTGAGTTGCCGGGTTCATTGGATGTAAGGTCAACCAGCTGGTTCCTAGCCGACCAATTTTTCGCACCCGTCCCAGGATTTTCACGCACGACAAGCCCAAGCATATGTGATCTCTTTCGTTTTTGTTTATACCGTATATACCGGCATATAAGACGGACATTTAATTAGAAGAAAAAAAACTATGCAAATGTGTTACACTGCTTCCAATGTTGGGGTCCGTCTACCGAAGCTCAATATGAACAGTTATGGGGCTTCGGTGAATTGTGGTGAGCGGTAGTCTTCTAATTCTTTCCCAGAGAAGAATTTATTCTAAGAACCGATTAATTCACTTAAGTCTTTTTAAATTTGGTTCTGTGTGGAAAGCTTTCTGCCTGCAAGGATGTGGTCTAGAAATACTTGAAAAATTGGTCATCTTTAGGAGAGAGGTCGGGTAAATAGTCAAGTGCTGTAAAGTCTCTATCTTGAATTGATTCATGAAGCAGAAAGACAGATTTTCTCCTCACCAAACTGGTCACTGTTTAGTTGAGTCTTTAATGCACTATGAACATTAACATTTGACGAAAGCCATGATGTATCAAACGGTTTCCTTTACCAGCAAACTCCGACCGCAACCTTCCAGGGATGATAGCATGATTTCGGTTGATGCTTCGGCTTCTCATCCGCATCCAGTCATTGTACAGATCTTTTCAATTACTGTACAGATCTTTTTCAATTATTGTACAGATCTTTTCAATTATTGTACAGATCTTTTTCAATCATTGTACAGATCTTTTTCAATTATTGTACACGATCTGTTTTTCATCACATGTAATAATAAAATGCAAAAAACAGATTAATTTCATAACGTTGAACATGATTAATGCAGACTTCTTCTATATGTCTGGTATTAATCCCTAAATCAATTTTCATCAATATTTTTTCTTGTTAAATGTTGTGAATCGGTTCCAATCAGTACATTGAAGTTTGCTGACAGTTCTACAGATTGTGGATCATTTCCTACAGGTATCCGGAAAAGTGCTCATTTGGAAAAGTGCCAATCGGGAAATCTGGCCATCATGAATTTATCAAGGGAGGAAAAGTGCCCATAATAAAACCTTATAAAAATTTCCCGGACACTATATAATGGGCAAATTATGTTTTGATGGGCACTTTTCCTCCATTGATAAATTCGTGATGGGCAGATTTCCTGATGGGCACTTCTCCTGATGGGCACTTTTCCTGGATCCTTTTCCACCACGGTCTTCAATGCTTCATCATTAGTTTTCTTAACTGAAATCTTCCCTTGAAAATTTAAAAAAGAAATCAAAAACTCATTCTTCGTTCATTTGCAGTATTATCTACAAATACGGGATTTACATTCGTCGCACCACAGCTCTATTATAAGCCAGTTCATATAAGTATAAAACGCAAAAATCAAAAGATAGAACGCTAGTCCGTCTTAAAAATCTATCTATCTATCAATCTATCTGTCTATCTCAGAGGTCGCCAACCTGGGCGATACCGCCCACTAGTGGGCGATTTAATCTTTTAAGTGGGCGATAGCCCCATTACTGGGTCGCAAAGTCAGGTATTATGTATGTCTTACTTCTGCCACACAGACAACATCGGACGTCAATACTTTTTTGTTATGGCTAACCGTGCGTTATTACAAAGATTGCTAACCAAAACAGTGGCTTTTATTTTCATTAATGTCTTAACATACGATAAATATATTGTATATTTAATTTTGGAGCCTTTGTACGACTTTTTGGAGCGTATACAGTTGCCCAGTTACCTAGAAATTAAATCTACGCCATTTTAGCCATGTTTGATACATCTAGCCACTTTTAGCCATTTAACATTGCCAATAAATGGCTAACTGCATTTAAAATGTTAGTGGGCGGTACGGAAATTTTGCCCTCACAAAAGCTGCAAAAGTGGGCGTTGGGCATAAAAAGGTTGGCGACCACTGATCTATCTGTTCACATTTACAGCTATTTCTTCAGATGTCTCTCTGTTCCTCGCCAATGTACGAACTATATATTTCTCCACCGCTGCCAATCATTCATACGTAATATCAGGCACATTTGAAGAGCTTGCATAAAAACACAACGGGAAACATATCTAGAACAAAATCTATAGAGTGAGAGCAAATCGGTCACTGAGCGAAGTGAGGGGAGGTATATTCCTTTGAGGACAGGAAACAACTACCTGCCATATGTGGACTCTATTAAATAAACTGACAAACGCCCAAATTAAACTTATTCGTACTTCCCCGCTCCGACGTGGCATGTCCCTGCTGAAATTCAAACCAATTTGAACAGATGTAATAGATAATCAATCATCTGTGAAACCCAGGGGGTTGAGCTGGACACAAAAGCTTTGCTTTTTGACAAACTTTGGACCATGATGGGAATCAGTTTAAATTTAGCTAAATGAAAGCGGTGCGTTGGATTCTCACAGTCTTTGTTTGTTCATCGCAGAGTTAAGGACGCTTTCATGGTTTAGCAATATTATTTGATTCCCTCTCTTTTTCTGTTGTTGCTGCAGTCGCAGGCTTATCTTCGTGTGCGTTTCTTGATGTTTTCAATTAAAATGATTTTGGTGTGTAAATAATAATGTCGTAAGCTGTAGGTGGTACAAGAACAAATGATTAGGAAAGTTGAAAAGCGGGTGGGGAGGGGGGGGAATGAGAAATAGAAAAGAAAGGGAGATGGAAGAAAGGAATAAAATGCGAGAAACGCTAAAGAGGTAAGAGGGGGAAAGACTGGGAATTGAAGATGACGTAAGTAAAGAATGAAGATGAAGTTAAAAGGGGAAGAAGAAAGAGGAAAGGAGAAGGGGAAAGAGGAAAGGACAATGTTAAAAGAAAGAAGAAGATGGAGAAGATGGGAGAAAAAGGATTGGATGGATAGATAGATAGATAGATAGATAGATAGATAGATAGATAGATAGATAGATAGATAGAAATATAGATAGATATGAATAGTCTAAAATAGATAAATAAATAGATAGATAGATCATGAATAGACTAAGATAGATATATAGAGAGATAGATATGAATAGACTAAAATAGATTAAACAGATCTGTCTATCTTAGTCTATCCATATCTATCTATTGATTTTAGTCTATTCATATCTATCTATTCTAATCAATTCATATATACTATCATAGATATATATGAATTGTCTAAGATAGATATATAGATACGAATAGACTAAAATAGATAGATAAATAAATAGAAAATAGATAGATAGATAGATAGATAGATAGATGGATATGCATAAACTAAAATAGATAGATAAATAAATAGAAAATAGATAGATAGATAGATAGATGGATATGAATAGACTAAAATAGATAGATAAATAGATAATGAATAGATTAACTTCGATAAATAGATAGATAGATAGATAGATAGATAGATATGAATAGACTAAAATAGATAAATATATAGATAGATAAATAGATAGATAGATATGAATAGACTAAAATCGATAGATAGATATGGATAAACTAAGATAGATAGATGTTCCACATGCTATGCAAAAGTAGAGCGTTTCTATGAAACATTTATAAGACGAAATGGCGTAAAGCGAAGGAGCAATTCATTTATATAGAACATTTCTTTGAGCGTTTACGACCTAAAAATATAACCTTCGACTATATCTTCCAGTTTAACTCTAAGTGTAATACACTTACGGTTTCTCTTAGGCTCTTCTGATACAGAGGCACAGAATAAGTCATTTTAAAGCACAGATTCTCTTAGAAACATTTTAAAGCTATGATGACTTGAGGTCTTACGTAAAAGCGAAATGGCGTAAAGTAAAGATTTAACATTTCTGAAACTTTTTTCTCAATATTCAACTCAAAACTGAACGCAATTTTCCTTCAAATAGTTCTTCGGACGATTGTGTTGTTCTATAGTTTTGAGAAGGGTCAATAACATTCAAATAGTTCTTCGGACGATTGTGTTGTTCTATAGTTTTGAGAAGGGTCAATAACATTCAAATAGTTCTTCGGACGATTGAACTCCTCCTTGTTGTTTGTGTTGTTAACACGTAAATTCGTTTCGGCCGATCCAGATATTACACCTGAAGAAGGCCGAAGGATAGATCGGCCGAAACGTAGTGTTAACAACACAAACAACTAGGTGTTCAATCGTCCGAAGAACTATTTGAATGTTAATGAGCCTTCTCAAAACTATAGAACATATCTATATAACACAATTTATTTCACCTCACTATCCGAACAAAGTGTTCAAAAAAGTTGTAAAGGTTTATTTCATTTCAAGAGTGTAAATAAAAAGATGATGCACGTAGGGAAAGGGCCGGTAAACCATTGGAAACTTTGGAAATGGAAAAGAGGTTAATAATATACGAAGAGTTAAGTTAAAATAACAGATAACATTGAACAAGTAACTTGAATAAGACGTAAATAATTAAAGTAAGTAGTTTCCTTACACTGGCTACGGCTTCAGTCGTCCCTTCTTGGGCTCCACATATATTATTACTTATTCGGTCCGTTTGCGATATGTGAATTAGATATAGAGGCGACAAGCACCCAAAGTGGCGTCACTCACTACGGTATTTGACCCATAGCTAAGGGGTGATGGATTCATGCCTTTCTCAAGAACATTAGTGCGAAGTGAACACTAACGGTCGAAGAAGAAGAAGAAGAAGAAGAAGAAGGGCAAAGAGAGACTGAAGAAAAATAAAGGTGAAGAAGAAGAAGAGCAAAGAGAGACTGAAGAAAAATAAAGGTGAAGAAGAAGAAGAAGAAGAAGAAGAAGAAGAAGAAGAAGAAGAAGAAGAAGAAGAAGAAGAAGGGCAAAGAGAGACTGAAGAAAAAGAAAGGTGAAGAAATGTAAAGAGTTATATAAAAGGTGAGATAAACAGAAAGAAATCGAATAATGAGTGAAAACCTCATTGGGAAAGAGAAGAAGAAGAGGAGTGAAAAAGAGAGAGAAAAAAAGTAGATAAAGAGAAGATCACTAAAAAGAGAAGATCACTAAAAAGACAAAGGGAAGTGGTGGATTAGGCAGTTCTTTAGCGCCAGTTGTCAGTGTTCGAACTTAGATAATAATCAGAATATTGAATGCTGATTTTCAAAGCAAGAACGCTTTCCCAACTTAGAAGATTGTTGCGAAACACCTATCTCACGTTTGACCCTTTGCAGTACTAATCTACGCTTGGTAATTGACGGGCTACTATAGCATGATGGTTACCTAGCTCATCTCGCACACAAACATTCAAGTGTAGTGAGTTCCATCTCCAAAGGTTCCTCACTGTGACATTGTGCCAGGAATGAACAGTACATAACCATTGCGGCATGTTCGACAGATTAGATCAGCGGTTCTCAAACTTTTCTTTTAATAATGTACCTCCTTTGAAATATTTTTTCAGCCAAGTACACGCTAACCAGAGCAAAACATTTTCGGAAGAAAGAAATACCTATATAAAGATATACAATACAGTGCTGCACCATCAGCGTCTGATTTATTAAACAACAATCTTGTAAATGAAAAACACTTAGATACTGCATTTCAGATGTTTAGAATCTATCACTAAATGCATAGCAAAACTATGTTTTGTCTTCATGCAATAATACTAAGACAACATTATAGTCGTGTTGTATAGCCATCTTGGACTTGGTGAAAAAGGAAGACTCGAAACTTTGTTTATAAAAATATGAGGATATATTTGTATTGCATCAGATACATCGTGCCATGGTGGAGAATGGAGAATTGGAGAGAGATAATGAGGGCCGACAGACTGTTCTTAACAGGGAAATTGGTCTTGTGTTCCCAAGCCTAGGTGATCTCCGTCTCTCTGGCTTCCGAGGGCGCTCTGTCTCTTTTATGGGGTTTCGAACGCCCACGTTGGTTTTCCAGCCCACCACAGGCAGGTCGGGGTTCAGTCGATATCCTGTTTATGACTTTTGAACACCTGTGGGGTCAAATCTGTGAACCCTGCCCACGGCTGCCTAAATATCTAACAGTTGCATTGAATTGAATCATTTTGATAACTTACAATTGATAACTTACACTTTAGTAAGAAACATGGGATTGTGCTTCACTGAGGATCTGTGTCATTCTCGTTGGCAGAGAGACAACTGCAGTGATCAAACTCTTTTTCTATTGAACTTATTATAGTGTAATTATTTTAAGAATTATGCATGACTGATATTTTTTTAATACACTGGGTCATATAGTTGAGTATTTCCCACCAACGCCAGTGATCGATGTTCGAACACAAGCAATAACAAAAATCTGGATTTCGAAGGTTGATTTTTAAAGCAGGCAGGTCCTCCCAACTTTGATTATTGGGGATACACAATCTTCCTTACCCCATTTCCAACTATTTGGCCTAACGACATACGGAGGTAAGCCTAGTGTCTATCGAAAAAAGGAGGTACTGATTGAAAAGTCGCGAGAAAAGGAGACGAAAAGTGGAAAGGCTGAAAGGCCAAATAGAAATGATATTGATATTTTCTATCGTTTTGAGAAGGGTCATTAATATTCAAATGGTTCTTCGGGTGATTGAACTCCTTCTTGTTATTTGTGTTGTAAACACGATGTGGTTTCCGCTTCTCAACAAGACCTAAACTCGACAAGACAAAGACACAGAAACACCTGGGCCCTGCGTTATGGGGGTTACCCCCTTTAAAAACAAAACTTCTGTTTACCCCATCACACTGAAGAAGGCCGAAGAATGGATCAGCCGAATCGTAGTGTTTACAATACAAACAACAAGAAGAAGTTCAATCGTCCGATGAAGCATTTGAATAGAAATGATATTTCTTAAAAACCTCCAATTCTGCGATAAAAATGGTTTTAAATGTTTGAAACGCTTACCCAATTAGTTATTTGATATACTACGCTTATTTTTCTAGTTTTGTTTATTTATTTGTTACAATTACATACATGCAGATACAAGTGTATGTATAGAAAGGTTATATAAGTGTATGCAGGGCCGTGCAGAGGATGGCAATGGGGTCTACGATTTTGAGGGGGCCTTCTCCAGACACCTTGTTCATATTTTTTGAATGGTAGACTCAAGGGGACGAAGAAGTGGTAGATATATACATGAATTTTAAATGATATAACAATATTGCACAGACAAATAAAAAGAATTCGTGACACTTCACCGGATGGTCACTTCCTGATAACTGTAGATACATATGTTGCAAACGAACACGGGTATGGCAGCCTGTTAGCGCATTGTCAATCAAGAGCCGACAAACAAAAGTAATGCAAAATATACACACACATACATGCCACAAACACAAACATACACGTGCATACATGCGGGTATGTGGTATGTATGCATGTATGCATGCGTGCACAAGTGTGTGTATGTGCATGTGAGCGTAAGTGTATGTGTGTTGAAAAGTGACATGCGTGTCAGAATTCTGCAGTTTGTGGTATGTGTTTGTGGGTGGCATGTGAGCTTAAGTGCAAAAAAAAGCGCTTTAAATCTTTTTGTCTCAACACATGCATACTTCAAGACCCTTAGAATTTTTCAGAATTATTTTATTTATCTTAGTTTTAGTAGCTGATATGCCCTGAAACGCAATTTGGGATTGTGGGAAGTTGGTCAGCTCAACAAGAAACATGTTTTAAATAGACTTCTAGATAACACTTAATTTCAGTAGCTGATATGCCCTGAAACACAGTTTTAGCCAATCTTGTATACATAATTTTCACCCCCCTCCCCAATATATTTTGGAATATGGTCAGCTCAACAGAAGGGTCCATCCCATGCAATACATGTATATGTATATAAAAAAATCCATACATAAGTCATACGTATTTAGCATTGATTACAAAAATACTTGATGGGCAGTTTAAATAGGGAGAGGGGACTACTTTCCCCATCTGGCCAGGCCTACTGTCGGGTCTGCACGGCCCTGAGTGTATGTGTGTGTATGTGTTTTTATGTGTGCGTGTATGTGTTTGTATGTGCGTGCGTGTCAGCATGATTGCGTATAAATGAATATATATGATTGCTTGCGAGCGTGTATTTTCTCATGGAGTGAGTACTAAACACTCACATATGTAAGTAT
>VCCN01003880.1:26760525-26771042 GCA_006491835.1 Architeuthis dux
TAAACTTTCAGGAAAAAAATCTTAGGTTCTATTAAAAATGAATATGTCGGGATATTCTGCGTACATACAAGAGGAGGCATCAATAAGTCCGTAGCCTGACATGTAATTATTAGATGAATTTTGATCTGAAATCGTCACAGTATAATGTTTGATCTATGTGATGAATATCCACTATTGAATTAAGTGTATTGACAAAGAAGGAGTTTATGTTGAAAAATAAATATTTGTTGTGTCAAATGAATACTTTTTCATCACTAGGCTGCATACTTATTGATGATTGATTGATGATTAAGTGTATTGACAAAGAAGGAGTTTATATTGAAAAATAAATATTTGTTGTGTCAATGAATACTTTTTCATCAGTAGGCTGCATACTTATTGATGATTGATTGATGATTAAGTGTATTGACAAATAAGGAGTTTATATTGAAAAATAAATATTTGTTGTGTCAAATGAATACTTTTTTCATCACTAGACTGCATACTTATTGCTGATGTGTATGTGGGGGCGGTTCTAATTTGTTGTATTTTGTGGTTTTTCATAAAAGATCACTCGTATTATTAACAACTAGTCTATCCTTGCCGTCAAAAATGACGGCATTAATCTAGTAATTTGGCGATAGCATTGTACATATAAAATATCATAAACATTATGTTCCGCAGTATTTTCTGAACATTAAACTAATCGGATAATGTTCCCATCGAGCACCCTAAATCTTTGCAAATCTAAAAGGATGTTAGTAACTTCGAAAGTTTGTTAGTTTAAAAAAAGAAAAAACTATAAACAACCTAATTTTTTTTATCGAATTGTAATTCTTTTCGGAAGAAAGTATTTTAGTAACTTCGAAAGTTTGTTAGTTTAAAAAGACAAACAAACCTATAAACAACCTAACATTTCAGAGACAGACTAGAAACACCAGTTCAGTATTTTCTACTTTCAATCTTTATTTTCAATATCAACACGCGGACTTTGTGTAACTTGGTAACTAACGCTGCTGACGTTTCAGTGACGTCACCGGTGTCAAGGAAAAAAGCATCCTTTTAGATTTGCAAAGATTTAGGGTGCTCGATGGGAACATGAACCAACTAATCTAAAGGTAAAATTAAGTAAAGATATAATTTATAGTTGGCATTCACTAAAAATCGTTGAACGATACATAGTCACGTGTCGCCTATGACTTTCAAGATATCGTTGGCATTCACTAAAAATCGTTGAATGATGCATAGACACGGGACGGCGTTCGCATATTTAAATATTATAATACGACCGTTGAATAAAAAGAATCTTTTAACGGACAACTCTGTCTGTTCCCGCAGTAATTATGGAGAAGGTATTGCCACGGATGACTGCCATCGACAAAATCATCTTTCGAACGCCTTTCTATTTGGATTTAAAATTACGAAGACTCAATGTTATTACGACAAAGAAATGGAAATGATATCATATACCACTTAGAAAGGAAACTAACTGGCTCACAGAAGTCCAAATCTAACCATTTATCAAGTTTAACGTCACATAATATTCTATTTCTATTAAGTTACGTGACCAGACGTCACTGATGACGTAAGCGTGACAGACGACAAATACACATTGCTAATTATTATATGGATGTCAATTCTTTTCTATCTATTGTAAAATTGAGAACAGGGAGTAAATTTAATGACATCATATTCCCTTGCAATATGCTTTGTTCAACCAAGGAATACTTTCGGTTGCTTGGAATCTGGACTAGTGTGTAACATTTTACGCAAAAGATCGATGCATTGTCTTCAAAGGTCAATGATCATCATTTAACGTATATCCCGGCTGATAAGACGCTACAAGTGGTGAGACGCACCCTATAATTAGATAGGTATTTTTCAGACAAATGTCCTTGTTTTTAATTTGCTTGCTGTAATTTTTAACTTGATCGGGAAAAGGTTTAGTAAAAGGTGCCTCTGCCAATAAAATGTTTTAAAATTCCTTTCTTAAATCCTAAATATATTTCTGTCAAAGCCTACTTTATTCCAATTCAACCACAGTTTGTATTTTTATTTTTTAAAATGCCTCCAAAAATCCCTACGTAAAACAATTATATCGTTTCGATAATTTTGTTGCTTATTTAATTCTGATTTGAATTCTTTTTCTTTTATGATTTTTGCAGGTTGGACAAAACACCTAGACGTATCGAAGATCTAAAATCCATAATGAAGAACTGTATATTTTGCATTGCCTTCGTCTTGTCACGTGTTCTATGCGACCGTCCAATGAATGTGCATCACCAATGCATCGTCAATATCTCCGAATCTTCAATAAAAAGGTTCAATGAGAGCCTGGTAAACGGGAAGAAGGTCGTTCTGATTCGAGTTCATTACGACTCAAAAGAAGCCGACGCCTTGACAAAACCCAAACCAGATGATCATTTTGCCGATCCCAATGCATTTATGTGGTTGTACGATGGCAATAATGGCTTACCGGTTTATTTGAATGCTCCGTATGACTTCGAACTGTATTCATTGTTTATCTTAAACGAATATATAGCCACTTTAACAATGAATATGAATGTATCCAAGTCATGTAATGAAAGCATTGTGTCAAGAGTAGATTTTCTTCGACTTGTGTTTGGCGAACTGATCAAAATGTTTTCTCCAGTGCAACTGCCAGACAAACAGGCTACTGCTTATGTCTGTTATGATATTAACATCAGCAAAAATATTCCGAAATCTACTTTCATGTTTTATAAACATATTGGAATTAACAGGCATGTTATAGTTCGATATTGTTGTACGGTGAAGGATTATCGCACGGATTATAATAAATCCATCGATTTGTGCAACGGCAAAAACACAGATTGGTCGACTTCCAGTAACATTCAGTCTATCGCAGGAACATTTTTACTTGTATTTTTTCCTCTTGCTATTGGGTTCATTTCGCAAGCCAAACTAAACCACCGTCAACAACCATTCTCCTTGATTCATGCAGTTAGAACCAGCTTTGAATATAGCAAACAATACCGTCCACCATTCGGAACTGAAATGAACTGGCTAAATGAACATGATCCATATTATAGTTTTCCGATTATCGTCAGGTGGTTGTTGCTCTTTGAGCAAAGATCAGTTTTTGCATCGAGAATCCGAAGATCTTTGGCCGTTTTCGCATGTGTGTTTATTATTCTAGCACAAGTATTGTTTGAGAGTTATGCACTCAAGGACAAACTAAAAGCTTATCTTGACAATGATGTTCCTCTTGGTAGCAGAGCCATGATGTTTGGTTATAAGAAAAGTGCCGAGAACACTGGCTATTTTCTCGGCGGTCCTATGGTTTGGTTTTCAGCTTTTCTGATCTTAGGACTGATCTTGATCAATATTCCTAATCGTCTCTGCGAAACTATAGCATATAGCATACTCCACCAACGAAAAACATGTACGTTCCTCGTCCAAGATATCAAACTGCTGCAACGTTACGGCTGTCTAAAGCTGTCCAACTTGTACGATTATGACCTGCTGCACGCTATTCTGAAATCAAGTCTATTGACTGCTTTAAATCTGTCGTTTTGGTGCGCGATTATTAAGCGATGGTTTGGCCGCTGTAAAAGCGTTTATAATTGCTTCAATAACTACCGAATCATTTTTCAATGGATAGGTGTGTTTGTCACGTTTCTCTGTGCTTCCATATCTCTTCTCCTTTGTGCCTGCGAGTTGCTGCTCTGTATCGCCTATTATGGCTGTCCTCTGCTGCAGATCTTGAAAGCGATACCTCATAGCTACGCACAGTGTTTTATTTCTCCATTAATTAGACACACGAGCTTTAGACGAAAGACACTGGGGATCATCATTTTTGTAATAGCGTTTCCCCTCTATATTTTGCTCTTTTGTTTAAGTATTTATAGCTTTCTAACAATTTTCGAGATGTTCACTTCGTATCTTATTTATACTGTGATAGCCCTGATAGCTAATCAAAACGCAATTGCTTTCGTTCTTTTATTTTTACTGTTTGTCTATTTCTTGGTTTCGATTGTAAAATCAATTTCTGAAGCGTATCTTTCCCTACAAAAACTATCCATTACTTTGGCACAGGAGGTATGCGTGGATTTTGTTTACATTAGATTAGGAGAGCGTTTTATTTATCGGGAATTGTTTGAAAGAATCGTTCAGGAACACCATCCGATTAGGTATGAAATTGGCAAGGCTCTGGTCAAATTAGCCGCAGGGGCCTACATGTTGTTAAGTTGCGCCTATACCTTTCAACATATATCTATGAATATGTCAGCTTACATCAAAATTGGTGTTTTGGTATTTACGTCGATGATACCTAAGCTCATGACTGTTTTGAAAGACACAGCGTTGGAGACAGGTTGGAAACCCTTTCCAATCTTGGATACAATTTATGTCTTTCAACAAGAAACAAATTTTCCGGATAATCTACAAATGGCTGATGGTGTACAATGAATCCAAATAGAAAAGTAAAAACAATGACTCGCCCTTTTTTCAAGGATATATTCTACTAAAGTTTTAAAATAAATATTATTTGACTAATTTTTGTTGAAGATTAAAAAATAAGATCAGAAACTCCTGCTGCCATCTTTGTTGTTCTGTGCTCTTTTCTAAACAAGGACTCGCGGATTGCTTTATCATTTTGCGTGATTGACAGAGGCGTAGCAAGAGTGGTCGAGATGGGTCAATCGCCCCCGTGCGCAGGTGTGAAGGGGCGCAAAGTTTTCTCAGGCCTAGAATGCCTGTTAATTAATAAGTATGCCATCCCCCTAGGATATAGCTCAACTACCCCCCCATGGGCGCTGAGAACCCTTGCTACGCCACTACTGATTGGGTCAAGTGATTTTCTGCCCGTTCTTATTAACATTGATAATTCTGATAATATACATTAGCTGTTATACAGGTTGTCCCATAAGTAACGCCCAATTTGTCCCAAAATTAACGCCAGTTCCATCTAAGAGAAGCAACTATTTAATGGTTGCTTTTAATAGTAATTTAATAATAATTCAATAGTTGCTTCCCTTAAAAATGGCATTAATTATTTTAGACAAATCGGGAGTTACCTCTGTGACACCCTATATAAGGTGTTATTTCTTCCTGTAAATCTTTGCTTTCATAAACCAACCCAAAGAGACTGCGAAATATCAAACCGTCAAAAGCTTATTGTTACCCAACGCTTCCTGAAGAAAGCATTGTTTTAGAAGACCAATTTAGACTTGCTTTCAAATGTGTTCAAAAAGAATCAAATAAGAATGGATATTGTATCAAATTATTTCATTCAAAGACCACAGCATTTCTTCTGGAACCACACGTCTTCAAATTCCCACATTCAAGAAAATGGCTCCTGTTTCATTAGGCCGAACAGGAAAACTGGTTTCATCACAAACACTTAGAATGAGTGCAAAAAGTATCCGATACATTGCAAAAAGTTAATTTTGACATAAATATGCAGCTTCAAAATTGACAGAATGTGGACCAAAGATTTTTGATTTTTATACATATGTTATGTCAAAAATCAAAAATCTTTGGTCCACATTCTGTCAATTTTGAAGCTGCATATCTATGTTAAAATAATTTTTTAATCAAGAAGACTTGGAATGTGTGGATATACAGTGAGTGCAAAAGAATCCGATGAATTGCAAAATCTCCATTTTAATATACTTATACTGCTTCAAATTTAACAGAATTTGAACCCAAGATTAACATTATTACAACAAATACAAGAATTAAAAAAGATTGAACGTTGCAATGTTTATATCCACACATTACAAGTCTTCTTGATACTCTAGGCATACAATGGCTTTCTTGTGCCAGAAGAATGCGTGTCATGAAATTCCCTGGGGGAAAATAAAATATCGTTCATGTGTTCACAAATAAATATATCATAACAAATTTCAGTCTAGTTTATTGGTGTTTCATAAATGCTAATAATTATTTTAGTGGAAAAATCATTCATTTTTCATTCTTCAACTCTGTATACATTAATAAAAAAAATATTCTGTCAGCTTGCAGATGCCCATGCGGGGAATAATATAATCTAAGAGTAAATTGTCTTCGGTGAGATTCCTAGGAATTATACCTACAGAAAGTGTTGGATATTTAGGCAGCCGTGGGCGGAGATTTGACCCCCACGGGTGTTGAAAGTATAAACAGGATATTGACTAAAACCCTGAGTTGCAGAGGGCGGGCTGGAAAATAAGCGTAGGCGTTCGAACTCGATCAAAATCAGAGAGACAAAGGACGCCCTCAGAGAGACAGACCGCCTAGACTGGGTGAAGACACAAGGCCAGTTTCCCTGTTGCGAATAGTCTGTCGGCTCTCATTGTCTTTCTCCCACTCCGTATATCTATTTACTAGCTTCTTTATACATTTATAGGAATAACAGGTCTGGTTAGTCACTCAATAGAAACCGTCAAGTGACCAACGTCTTTTAGGGGTAATCAATTAAAAAATTGGGAAACGGGGGTGATCAATGATTAAGATACTTCTCTCGCCTTTTTTGGGCGGTGTTCACTAAAAACAAGCGTAAATACGGTCCGACACAAACTAAGGGGCGAATTTAGCATAAACTTACATTGTAAATTGAATCCCACGCTTAAAAACAATTTTGGGGTGAATTTTCAAAAAACAAATAAAGTGTTTTTTTTTCTAGACATAATAAGGAGTAAATGTTTAACTATTCAGCCCTCTAGCCCCATTGGTGCGGCCTGTACGCGTGTGTCGCGCGTACATAGCCAGCCAGACCACTTAAAAACTGAAGAAACCTTGCATACTTGCATCCTGTCAACGGGGTGGTCGTAAAAACTTGTAAGAATAAAGACCTAGTCTCGACCCGACTTGAACCTTGCAAGGATCATTAAGCCGATGCATGCAACAGAAACCTGGTCTTCGTCCACGGGCCCCATACACCATTAGGTGTTGTCTCTTAAGAGACGGACACTTTACTTTTAACGTCTGTCGCTGAACATAGGGATTCGCCAGACATTCTCGATCGTGGGCGTTGCGGTACCAATATCTTCCGAACTTGTCTAAATCATTACGTCATCTTATTTTTTGCCGGCTACATTTTCGCATATAATCAGCTCAAGTTAAATAAAGCAACAATGATAAGAACAAATACTGATAACTTCCAAGTATGTTCTTTAGAATTTAGACAACGTTTTTGCATAAAATAAAAGTATACTCATTTAAGTATATATGCATGGATACATAATTTAATCGGAAACTTATTTATATAAAAATCCCAATACTGTATTTAAATATGAAAATCATTTTTTTTTAAATAAAAAAAATTTTTAAATTTAAAAAAAAATAAAAAATTTAAAAAATATATATATATGACCAGTAACACTAATGTTCATGCTTCAAAGCATTCTTCAGAATTGAGCACTCTTATTAATTAAATATTTTCAACAACATTTGAAAAAAACACAAATATCCATTAATTAAGTCATGTGTTGATGGGCATTTTTCCTCCCTTGATAAATTCGTGATAGGCATTTTTCCGATGGGTACTTTTCCTGATGGGCACTTTTCCGGTCACCAATTTTCCTTGGCCGGACATCATTTTGACCGCCGCACTAGCTGGGCCCCTAACCGTCATCGCTCGGATTCTAACAGGGATATTTACTAATCATAGCTTGTATTGGCACAGGGTTAAATGGAACGGGGCGGAAAATGCTTCGAAGGAAGATTGAGTTGCAGATACTCACAAGCAGCGTTGCCAGATTAGTTTTCTCAAAATCGGACACGAGTTTTCAAAATATCGGACAAATATGGTCAAATTGGATAGAAATAAATTGATGGCTAAATATAGCTAATAGTGTCTAGAAGTTGCTAGATTATCATTACAATAATTAAAATAAATAGATAATAGTGGCTAAAGGTAGCTAGATTATTACCACAATAATGAAAATAAATCGCTAATAGTGGCTAAATGTTATTAGATCATTATCACAATAATTAAAATAAATAGCTAATAGTGGCTAAAAACAAAAAAATAATCCAAATTTAGATATAAAATATCAAAGTTGGCAACGCTGAGTGGATCCTTAAATCGGACAATTTTGGATGTCCGATATTTTAAATTTTTAAAAGAACATACAGGGCAAAAGACGGACAGGATGTCCGTAATCGGACATAATTGGCAATCTCTACTACAACTTACGTATTGAGTTTCATTTCATTCTCAGAAGTGAGAAAAGAATGGTCGAAACAGTCGCGTGGTCAGAAGCGAGGGAAGGAAGAAGGTTGGGAAGGGTCGGGGAGCAACTGACCACCCCCAAATTCTATCTTGGCTCCATCCCCACGTATCTGATTTCAACAGTTTTTCTTTGATCTGACAGGTTTACGACTTTTGAACATCGGAAGGAGACCGTGTATCAGTTAATCTCTCTCGCCCTAGGGGGCGGAGAGAAATGCCGAAGGTCAGCCGGCCGTATAGAGGGTCACCTGTTATCGCCGTCGGATGGGGGCAATGGCAGGCGACCGATCTACTCTTGAAAAGCAAAAACAGAGGTGCCCCTCTCTCGACTAGAAAGATACTTTTCAGGAAAGAACCTGGCAAAGAGGGAGTAGGGTGAAATCAGAAGAAAAATTAAGTGAAGTGCTGAAATGTTTGAGAGAGAGAGACACAGAGAGAGACAGAGACAGAGACAGACAGAGAGAGAACATTAAAGTGGTTCGTAGTGTGAGATTCCAAGTGTAGGAAAATCCAAAGGGTGTATGAATAAGTGACTGGGTTTTGATTTATAGCTTGTTTTCAATTGGAAATCGTTGATGCTTGTCTCAGTCAGAATTTGTTCGTTTGTTGGACATTAATCATAGATTAGACCCAAGGAGTAGTCTTTTGACAGTGTTGCCAATTTAGATGTTTTGGGCTGCGTTTAGATGTCAGAAACCTCTATTTAGATGATTTTTAATAAAATAAGTAAAAACTTTTTTCATTTATAGTAAGAAAATAAGTAATATTTTGGTAAGCCTCACTCCCATAGAACGGACTGAAAGTAACTGTCCAGTTTACCATACAATTACATTGTAAATAGAAACCTCCACGTAAAACCTTAAAAAAACATTTTTTTCTAAAAATTAACAACTAGCAGGGATACAAAAAATAACCCCAGGACAATAACCCCCCACCGGACAATAACCCCACGGACAATAACCCAACCCTACGGGACAATAACTCTAGTAGAAAATAAAACGTACATACATACACTTATACATATACACATACATACATGCACACACATGTACACGTATACACATGCTCATATATACACACATGGTATCTGAAAAGGTGCCCACTTTTCCAGGATCCATACACACATACACACATACACACTTCAAGATCGACCCTCGTAATTTGTGCAGAAATGAAGAGAGAACCGTGGGTTGGGGGTAGGGTGCGGCTAGTCCGACAGGAAGACAGAAATAAATTTAAGATTTTTTTAAATTCGTGACACCTCACCAGAAGATTACATTTTGATAAAACTTAGATACATATGTTGCAAAGTGTCGGCAGCAGGACTTACCGGAAATGTGAATTAGTCATTTTTTAAAGATTAATCTACTCATTTTTAGCCATTTAAAGGGTCATAAAATGGCTAACAATGTTTATAGCGCATTTTAACGTTGTTTTCCTCCCTAGATAAATTTGTGATGGGTAGATTTCCTGTGGGCACTTTTCCGGGTTCCGTCTTGGGCAAGATAGCCGGACGGAGTTTCCTCAATCCTACTCTTCATACTGAGTGCGTAGTAGAGAGGCATTGAGTACCTTTTTAAAAGGACTCGGCCATAGATTGAACACATGACTTACCGATCCGGAGGCAAGCACTCTACCAAGCTATCCAAGTTGAGATGGATAGCTTGGGTTAGTGTGATCCGGTGGCACAAGGCCAAATCAGAGGAAATGGTGGTCGGTCGTCGGTTGGGGGGCCCTTCTGCCTTGAAAATCAGTATTAGCTTGGTCACATACTATGGGCGCCGTCAGGAAATATTCAACTGTCTCACACACCAGTAAGTTTGTATATACAGTATCGCCCATAAATAAGTACACACCTACCACTTTTTAGTAGAAAGTTAATTGTCTTCCAAACCAAACATAGCAGGATTTTATTATTTCTAATGGAACATTACACAATCAAAACGGATAGTATCAGGTATTATTTATAACCAAACTCTACAGCGTTGCCAAAACTATGTTTTCGTAGTGTTGTACTCATCTTTGGACGGCAACATATTCATAGTTTTGGCAACAGACTTTCAATGCTGTAGAGTTTGATCATAAATAATACTGGTAGTGGTGTAATTATTTATGGGCGATACTGTAATTGGAAATGGATGACTATTCGGTTATGTTCAGTTTTCAATGGGAATATCATTTGGTGAAAGGTCAGCGTATATAAAATGTGGAAATACGTTTGTTTTCAACCGACAGATCTCATAACCTATATGTCACCCCATTGACAGGAATGTACGAACAGTTGGCCTTGGAAATAATTAAAGCCTCTGTAAATTATTATTCTTCTGAAATCCAAAGTCTG
>VCCN01003880.1:26936749-26947998 GCA_006491835.1 Architeuthis dux
ATTCAACTTTACATGTGCTACTAAATAGATGGTGTCAAAAGTACCTTCCTTTATATAGTAAACATGAGAGTTCTCATCAGGGGGAGGTAATCACTTGGTACCAAAAGGGGGACCTTTTTGATTAATTTTTATCACAAGTAGGGATTTTATGAGATTACTGAAATGTTCAGGGATTCCACAAAATCTCTAGGGATTAAATAGTATCCCTAGTTTCACAATCTTACTGTAACATATATATCCATGCATGCAGAAAAGGTTGTAAGCTGAGAGCGACCAATTCAAAAGAGGTGTTGAATTCCCTGCCAAACAGAAGATTGATTCTGCTAATCCCCTAAGAGGATAATGACTTTTCATCAGTTCACAATGTTGTATAGCCATCTTGGTCCGCAGGAAGGAAAGTCCTGAACTTGGAGAAAAAGGAAGTCTCAAAACTTGTTTATAAAAATATAAGGATATATTTTTATTTCATAAGATACATTGTGTTGTGGTGGAGAATGAAGAGGGGTAGAGAGACAATGAGAGCTGACAGACTGTTCTTAACAGGGACATTGGTCTTGTGTTTTCCCAGGCCTGGGTGGTATGTCTCTCTGAGTGCACCAGTGTCTCTCTGGCCTTTTTGAGGGCCTCTGTGTCGCTTTTATTGGGCTCGAATGCCCACACTGATTTTCCAGCCACCACCTGCAAGTTCAGTGCCAATATCCTGCCTATGACCGGAACACCTGGTGTGTCCGTTACCAGTCCTGGACACCTTGTAGTCAATATCCTGTTTAACTTTCAACACCTGTGGGAGTCAAATCTGTGACCTCTGCCTAAATATCCAACAATAAGTGTTTCCCAGGAACAACATTGGTCCTCGTTTTGGAGATAAATAAGTGATCATGTATTGAACTAAACTGAGAAATAATCGTACAACATATTCATTCTTTGATTCATTGCAGATTGTTTTGCAACATGATGGTGTTGTAGATTTGTTCACAAATTTTGGTGAAGAACCGACCCCAGATGAAGAGGTCAGAATGTGGGAGCTGCATTTGGCACGCCTAAGATCCTTACTCACACAACTTGACTCACCTGTGGCTCAATATATAATTCAGAGCTTGAAGCATGTTGGAAGCCAGTATGCACCTTCCATTGCCTACATTAAAGGAGAAATTAACAAGGTAAACTTTCGTATTAGTTTCTTACATTCAACAGTCTAATTTTTCCATATAAATTTATATGCAAAAATGTGAGTTGAACATATATATTTTTTAATCGCAAAGTTGTGGGTTATAAACAGATTCCAAAATTCAATACATCATAAATAAAAATAAAAATATAATATTACTAACTGAGTTCGGTATTTCTGAGATGAGGTGTTAGTATTATTGATACTATTGTTCGGACTGAGATCCTCATCTTGGTTGTCATATCCAGTCCAAGTTGGGACGGTGGACTAGATAACTAAAGCGTTGGTTAAAAAGCGTCTGACTGTTGAGTCATTTGTGGGTTCAATCCCAGGCAGGAGCACCACAACTGAAAAATAACCACAAAATAATTTCTAGGACATGGATAGTGGAATGAGGACAGTATACCCCCGTGGATCAAATAAAGGGTTCAGTTCAATAGTTCCGGTAAGTGACTGACAAAACTTGACACCTGAAGAAGGCTGGAGGGTACATCGGCCGAAACGTTGTGGAAATGACAACCAAGATGAGGATCTCAGTCCGAACAATAGTATCAATAATAATATTACTACTACTAATACTGTTGTATAGCCATCTTGGACTTGGAAAAAAAGGAAGACACGAATCTTGGTTTATAAAAATATGATGATATATTTTTATTGCATCAGATACATCATGTCGTGGTGGAGAATGAAAACTAGGAGAAAGATAATGTGAGCCAACAGACTTTTCTTACAGGGAAATTGATTTTGTGTCTTCCCAAGCCTAGGTGGTCTGTCTCTCCTGATTCAAAGGGTGCTCTGTCAATCTCTGCGGGTGCTGTGTCACTTTTATGGGGTTTGAAATGCCCGCGCTAGTTTTCCAGCCACCACCTGCAGTTCAGGGTTCAGTCGATATCATGTTTATTACTTTTGAACACCTGGTGTGTCTTCTGGTTCCTGACACCTGCAGTTTGGGTTTTGGTTGATATCCTGTTTATGACTTTCTATGCCTGTGGGGGTCAAATCTGTGATCCCCGCTCACGACTGCCTAACAATACTACTAGTGTTCTTTAAAACATCAACAAATATGGCCCTGAGCGATCAGGGAAAAATGAAGAGTAAGTTTAAGTGGTTGGATTTGATTTGCCAGCCGTAGAGTTCTCATAGCTCAAGAGCCACTAGTATGGATAACCAAGGTTCCTGAAGGAAAAGGGATGTAAGTTTGTGCTTTACCATGAGCTTATCCTTTATTTCCGATCCGTGCTGTTTACTATCGACTGTAGACTGACGGTCTGAGTAGTTACGATGAAAAACAACTAAAATAAAAATGAAAGAAAAGTTAGTGGAAAATTAATAATGACTAGCATTCTAAGGGAAATTATGAATCACCGACACCCATATATGCTGTGTTGGGGGTGATCAATTAAAAAGTTGTGCTGTGATCACTAAAAAATGTCTGAATTTTCAAAAAACAAGAGGGCACAAACTAGTGACCAATTTAACATAAGCTTACATTGAAAATTGAACACCCATTAAAACCCTATTTTGGAGGGGAATTTTCAAAAAACAAACAAAAGCATTTTCCCTACTCATTGAGAGGAGTGTAGGTACAGCATTTTAAGTTTATACTATGAACGGTTTGGGCTGGGCAAAATCCAGATGGATCGATAGATAAAATTTAACCCTCCTCTAAAAATTTATTATGGGGGGGGGGAATTTTCAAAAAACAAAAAAAACATTTCCCTACTCATTGAGGGGAGTGCAAAATTTGAAGTTTCTACTAGGAACAGTTAGGGCTGGGCAAAGTCCGGATACATTGATAAATAGATAGATAGATACATATAAATGTGTGAACACATGAATAACCTAAACCTTTGGTAGCAGTGATTAATAATAGAGACAAATTAACTATAAATGTTTTCCACAAATCTCAATATGAAACTTTTTAGATTTTGTCATTCTTTCACCATTTTTTCAATAGGAAATCGGAGCAAGTTCCAGAATACTTTCAAGTTTTCATCCTCTGTGGAAATGGTACAACAGAATCTGCCAATCTACAAAACTTAGCAAGACTCTGAAACTCTTCAAACCACTCGTTACAACATTGTCCCTTATGTGGTCTAATTCTGCGTAAGTCTTGACCTTTCTGATAAAGAAGAAGAAACTACTTGATATTATCAGTGGTGTGGTGCTAACACCTTAAGTGAGGGAATGCTGCCTGCTCCCCTCCTCGAAAATATATTAAAATTTAACCAATTTCAGAGATGTTTTGAGGCCATATGGAATGAGTATTTGGACATACACTGACTAGTTTTGTCTTATCAGTGAATTGTTCAAATAGGGAATTTTAGTAGTATATAGATAGTGAGGGAATGCTATTTCCCCTCCAGAAGAAAGTAAAGAACGGCATTCCCACACATTCCTACAGCACTACACCATTGGATATTATGCTAAGAAGATTACATTTTAAAAACTGTATAAACTCATTAAATTCATGTGAGTGTGTGTGTTTTGTTGATTGAACATCATTCTTGTAAGGTTGGTATAATGACAGATATTAACAGATTAAAAATGCAAACAGAAGACGTACTCACAGAGATCCTTTATTCATACAATGACCGCGGTCAACGACACCGACGTGTGTCTCCTCCAATCTACTACAAAACAATATGGCTGCTCGTTCACCAGAACGTAAAACAGCACCCCCTTACCGGAAGCTGATAAGCACTAATAGAATAACTCAAAATACTTACTTAAAATTTCTGATGATGTCTGTGGCTGTGCTTGATTTGCAACATGTGCGTGGATGATTTTTTTAAAATTGTACAAGGACAATCCCACTCTCGCGGCCTTCAAGATCCTTTTCCATTGGTACAATGAGATGTCACAACCGGCAGCCTTTTTGGCTGCAGCAGTTGCCAGAAAGAATGTAGAGTTTACCACCAGTCTGCCTTAGGGACTCCAATCCTGGTTTTGGCATCAGAGTTGTCTGACCAAGGTTAGTGAGTGAAGGCTGCCTTATGCCCAGTGACTGCCAAGATGCAGGTTTTTTCTGTCAGAGTAAACTTCTCTTATATAGACTGCCTTACAGGGCTCCAACTGCCCTGATATTCATCCATATCTGGAGAGAGAAGTGGATTCACGCCTTTCCCAAGGTCAAAGTGAACATAAACAGCCTGAGCCAAAACTAGAATTTGGTTTGCCAATTCCGTTTTGAAGACAAATGCCTTTCAATCCAACAAAACTGCAAAAATGCTACTGAGACAGCAACTCCTATCAAACCAGAAGAAGGCTAAAAGGTGCTACACCTAACTCACAGGGCCATCTTATCACAGTTGCCCGAGGGCCTCATGATTTTAGGGGCCCTAAAATTCAATTTGAAATGTTCATATTATTAAATAGCAGACATAGAGATCCTTCTCTAAACCTATGTTTGCATTCATGTTTAAATCAGTTCTTGACTCTTTATTGAATCAATGTATTAAATCAGGGTGTCGGCACCATGGCCCACGACCCAGTACATTGCATTGCCTGGAGGTCTCAAATATTCTTAAGACAGCCCTGCTAACTCAGCCCACTATACTTAGCTCTGCTTTTATATGTACATTATTCTCAATAAAGCAAGAATCCTATTCAGGGAAGGCAGTGCAGAATCTTAAAGTCTTTCATAGTCACCATAAGACAGATATAATGCTGGGTGCTTCTCTAAGTCTTTATGAGTAAAAAAAATAAAAAGACAAGTAATATAAATTTTAGGTTATGGCTTGATTCTTACTGTTGTAGGAAGATTTTACACACATTGTACAAAGTTTAATGTAATCACATAAAAACAAGACATGAAAAATAAACCATGTTTTTATTTATTTTAATCCAGTTACTATCACCAAAAGAGCAAATTTAGTGTTGTTATTCAGATTCTGTCCAATGGAATTGTAAAACAGGCTTCAAGCATGATTGGAGAGGATATTCTCAGTGAGCCTCGGAAGGTAAGCTCTGCAATACATACATACATAAACATGCCATACATACATACATTCATCATACACACACAAACACACCTTAAAACTATACTGCTCAGGCTAGAGGTTTACTCCACACATTGGCCCCGCCGTCTATGGTCCAAATGCTGCAGAAAAACATTCGCCAAAATCTTTGTTAGCCAAGCCAAGCCATTCATTCATTCATTCATTCATATATAGATATATAGATATATTTATAGATAGATAGATAGATAGATAGATAGATAGATAGATAGATAGATAGATAGATAGATAGACACAAATACACACAGGGGTTTTAAAAAGTGGAAGCCATTCGTTGCATGAGATTCTCAGGCAGACTTCAGCTGTAATAAAATATTACTTTTAATCATATTGAACAAACCAACAGAAACTAGTATTCCAAGGGAAATTATGAATCAGCACCACCCATATATGCTGTGTTGGGGGTGATCAATTAAAGAATTGGGCTGTGATCACTAAAAAAGGTCTGAATTTTCAAAAACAAGCAGGCACAAACTAGTGACCAATTTAGGATAAACTTACATTGCATATTGAACCCCCTCTAAAAACCTACTTAGTATGGGCATTTTCAAAAAAGAAAACAAAACGTTCTCCCTACTCATTGAGGGGAGTGTATTTGCAAAATTTCAAGTTTCTACTATGAATGGTTAGGGCTGGAGCAAAGTCCGGATATTATGATAGATAGATATATATAAATATCAGAACACATGAATAACTTAAATCCAGCAATAAACCAGTGTTGTGGGTAGCAGTGATTAAAAATTGCTGAACTCCTTTTGTTCAGTTAATTGTCTGTCATAAAGCTTGTCAAACTCTGGAAAAAAGATTCAAATAAACAGTTATAATAAAATATACTTTTCACAAGGAAATCTCATTTATAAAGGCATATTTAAAATCTTACATGAATTACTGTAATAATTATTAATTAATGATTAGAGACTCTTATAAAAAAAGATCAACTTATATAATGAATAGTGAAAATCAAAGAATGGATAATTTTATATCCGACAGAATATGATAATTATAAAGACGTTTTTAATTGGGAACCTAGCAAATATAGGTTCCCAATTAAAAATGTCATCATAATTATCATATTCTGTCAGATATAAAATTATCCATTCTCAGAATTTCATACTGTCGGCATAGGGAACCACATATATATTTGTGCCAAAAAAACAATTGTGAAATAGAAAGGTGAGCGATGTGTTTTCAGAGCTTCTGCCTTCCATGAAGTGCCGTTAGCTCACTGGTAAGAGCAGAGCCTGTGTATAAGACTGCTTCCAAGGTGCACGTGGGTTCAATCCCTGCACAGCGCTTGTTTCTTTATTTATTTACATGATTTAGGCTGCTTGTTTTGCAATCGGCTCACACCGGTGCTGAGCAGATATAGGTTCCCAATTAAAAATGTCTTCATAATTATCATGAATAGTGTAATTTTTTCTGTTTCTCTGGACTCTTCCACTTAATGGTGAGAATTTTGCTGATAAAAAATCTTCTACCCACCATTTAAAACAATAAACTCTTGAAACGAGTTCTATAGTTTCTTTTCTAAAAAATATCATTTCATAGAAATTCAAACATATCCATGAATTTTTTCACGGGATTAACTAGTTTAATTATAATTATGAATCAATACTTAAATACTTGTGCTGTTGTATTTGTTTTGTTTTTTTCTCTTTTTGTAAAAAACTTAATTTTGATTTTGATCTTTAATTCTTTGAAATAAAATTTTGCTTCATATTTTGGATCCAGTCTCATCGAGAGCTGAAGAAAGCTCTACAGATCTGCGCTTCATTTCGAGGAACCTATTTAGACTTGAAAGCAGAAACTGATCTGATTAACACCAAGAATATTCAAATCTTCCAAGAAAAAAGGTGAGTCATCTCATTCAGAAAGCTCAAGACTTTATCAGTTTAGCAAAGCCTTTTGTTTATTGTTATGAGGTCTGTCCCGATTGGGAGTTGGCATATTCACTGACAACAATTCACTCACAACAATTCACTGACAGCAATTCACTGACATGTAAAATTCATCGAGATACAATTCACTGACAAACATATTTACTGAGATCTTTAAAATTACAAAACGGTTAAGAATTAAAAAGAATTTAATGGAAGGAAAATATATTTAAGATTTAGCAATTGTTCGGCAAAGGGCCCATGCTGTTTTCAGCTGTTTATGTAATTCTCAAACTTTTGACGAAAAAGCGATACGTAACAAAAGTTAAAAACTTGTATAAGAATTATTTTTATTGTAAGAAATATTTATCCCATTATCTGTAAAGAAATTAATGGAAAATTTTTCAATCTACAAATTATATTTTTCATGTTTAGAAACGGAGATTGTAACATCTCCCTTTCTAAACATGAAAAATATAATTTGTAGATTGAAATATTTTCTCTGTAAATGTCGGTGAATTGTTGGTGAATTGTTATCGGTGAATATGCTGCGACTCGTCCAGAATGTATCCAGCCATTTTACCATTTAATGTCATGAACCGCTTGATATCACTCCTAATTGACAGTGGAATTTTTCTGTGAATAGAATATAAAAATAATGGAACTCTTCTGTGAAAAGAATTAAAAAAAAAAAATTAACCTAAATGGAAGGGAGGTAACTTTAATCAGTAGTCATTTCCCTTGATATTAACACTCAGATTTTCTTATATGAAATTTGAGAACTGGTTGCATGACCTTGATGTAACTTGGCAACCAATCAGATGGGACTTTACTGTGCATGCATGAACAGACACTCCCCTGTGCGGTTACTCAGTTGGCCGTGATAGGCCATTGAGTGAGTTTGTGTTTTCAGTAGATGAGAGAGCTCCAGGACCCACGTGTGTGTATCGGGACCGTGGTCATTATTTGAATAAAAGGACCTGTAAGTACATAATCTTTTGTTGCATTCTTAATCTGTTAATAACTGTCATTAAACCAAGCTTACAGGGGTGATCAATTAAAAAGTTGGAAAAGGTGGTGATCAATGAATAAGTTTTTTTGACAAAACATTGCATCACCCAGGTCTGTCATCCCTCCTACTGTCCTGACCTGGCTCCCTGGGACTTCTTTCTTTGCACAAAGAGATTTTAGACTGTAGATAAGATTAAGGAGGACATGACAAGGCAGCCGCGGTCCCGATACACACACGTGTCCTGGAGCTCTCTCATCTACTGATAACACAAGCTCACTCAATGGCATATCACTGCTGATGGTGACACTGGGATAAGTGTGTGAGGTCCCAAGGTGAGTACTTTGTAGGGGACTAGGGACACATTCCTTTTTCTTACTGTTTCTTCTGTTTTCTCCCATTCGCTTCTGTCTACACCTCTTCTTTCTTTTTTTCTCTTCTTCCTTTCTCTCTTTCTACTTGACCCTTTTTTTCATCTTTTCCTTTTTGTTCTTTTTCAACCTCTTCTTATCTTTTTGATTTTTTCATCCACACCATCTGGCAGCATCTTTTTCTTCTTTCATTGATTTATTTGTTTAGCGGCATATCAACCCTTGATGGGTCATTTAATGCCGAAATCAATTTAAAATTCCAACACAATCTTCGTTTTTTTTCAAAAACAGAGTCTTGCGACTTTGGTCAAAGAACAGGTGATCCCTGGTTGGGAGGGTCGTACCCCTCTGCAATTCTAGGCCCCAGCCGACAGGGTCGATTTTTCTTTGCAACCAAACACACACAAAAAACTAAACAAACAAAAGTGAAAATCAAGAATGGAAATAGTTTTATTCTGATTTCTTTGCAGACCAAAACAACAAGATATCCGAGAAAAGCTGTTTGGTGTGTCTTATGGTCGGGTACAGGAAGTACAGAAAGACACATTCGTTCTGACAGAAGAGGATCTCTTGATTCAGAACTCTCCTTGGCCACACCGGAACTCAGCTCGCTTTCAGACCCTCAATCATTTCATGGAAAGGTATAAATAACAATATCACTGTTTTGTTTATTAAGTAAAAAGAAAGAGACAAAATTGCTTATTTTCTTCCATTTTCAATTTTAGAATCAATAAACAAAACTCTGCCAATTTTGACAATAAAAAATGCATGTTGATGCATCTTTTTATGGCAGCTGTAAAAATACAATCAAAATTGATCTTTTTGAAGGAGGTTTGTGAATTTTTTCATCACCCTTCAAAGTTTATTGTTGAACATAGGTCTTCTCCAAGTAAGTGTAAGACATAATTAAAATTAAACACTCCTAATGCCATCTAACAACAACAACAACAAAATTAAACACTCCCAATGCCATCTAGCAACAACAACAACAAAATTAAACACTCCTAATGCCATCTAATGATAAATGCAAGACATAGTTAAAATTAAACACTCCTAATGCCATCTAACAATAACAAAACTAAACACTCCTAATGCCATCTAACAACAACGACAAAATTAAACACTCCTAATGCCATCTAACAACAACAAAACTAAATACTCCTAATGCCATCTAACAACAACAACAAAATTAAACACTTCTAATGCCATCTAACAATAAGTGTAAGACATAATTAAAATTAAACACTCCTAATGCCATCTAACAACAACGACAAAATTAAACACTCCTAATGCCATCTAACAACAACAAAACTAAACACTCCTAATGCCATCTAACAACAACAACAAAATTAAACACTCCTAATGCCATCTAACAGCAAAAACAGAACAAACTTTTTAGGCAACCCAATATTTGATGACTGGACACAGATTTGTCTTCAGATTTCGTCCTGAAAATTCTGCTTTTCTTTGTAGATGCAATGACATTCTTGAATTGGTTGAAACAGCTGAGCACTTCCAAGTTTTATCAGGAGTGGCAGAGGTTGGCGGCATTGGAAATATTGGAATTGATTTACTTGTCAAAGACATTTCCGTCACCTACACTGGTGCCATTGATGAATTCTTCTCCGCCATTGAGAACGTGATGGACATCAAAGAAACAAAATCTTTTGATTTCAGTTTCTTCAAACTGAGATCAACAGTCAAAGTAAGTGCTCTTTTCTAAACACTCACGGAAAACTCAAATGTGGGTGGTACAAGGCAGGTAATTTGGGGTTACTTTACAGGTCTTGTAAAAGAAACTTGCTAATAAATATATTATAATAGAAACTGTCAACCAAAACTATCACCAAAACTGTCAACATAGGTTTCCTCAGTTTTTTAGTGATCACAGCCCTACAAAATGCGAATGCAGTATTTTATTCATTGATCACCCCTTTTTCTAATTTTTTGATTGATCACTCCCAACACTGCTGCCAGAAGACGTTGGTCATGTGACGGGTTCTCTTGGGTGTTTATTAACTTTTTTCTTTCTGATGTCCAGGTTATAATTGTTTTTGTCTTGAATTTTGATTTGTAGGTTTAAATGTAATAACATATTTGTAAATTTCAAATCAACAAATGGACACCTTCACTGTAACCTTTTAGCATATTAGAAAGAATTCATTAAGTTGATGTTATTGCTTTTTTGCATTGGTGTTATTACATTGGTGTTATTACATTGGTGTTATTATTTGTTATTTGGTGTTGTTACATTGGTGTTATTTCTTTTTTGCATTTAAACACTGGTTTATAAGCAATGAATAATTTATTTGGTCTGAAAAACTTTTTACAAATAAATATGATTTGTGTATTTTATTTCAGACATTAGAAGTGAAGTTATCAACCATTCTATATCAGGCATTAGAAGAATGTCCAAGTGGTCAGTCCAAGATACGGCTGCTTGAAGTTTTCCAAGCTACTTGCCATCGACCACAAATTCAAGTAAGTGAGAATTGTTAATGTTTTTATTATAGATAGATAGATAGATAGCGAGATAGATATTGTCATGGAGTCCTCAACAACATCCTCTGATATATTGTCATCTGTAGTTTGAACTGCAAAGATGAAAATCACTAAAATAGAATGTTTAACAATGACAAAATAATTGGGTGCGAATGGATATTAGGTGTGAGCAAAAGTTTCTAGCGAAAAAACAGTTTTAAATTGTGTATTCAGTATCTAGATTCAAAAGAAAAAGTGAGCTGAAAACTTTTGAACACCTATATATATATATATGAAATCAGGGAATGGATAATTTTATAT
>VCCN01003880.1:27020309-27033896 GCA_006491835.1 Architeuthis dux
ATCTCTACATTGTATTAGCTCAGAATATGGTCATATTTAAAACCTTCCATAAACAAGCTTAAGTTATACATACATATTACCAACTTCTAGCCACCTCTATTTTTTTTCTAATACCTGAAAAATAATTTTTTTCTTCATTTTATCTTTCATAAATCTGCAGATTTGTGGGTGAACTGATGACCTTTGATGAATATACACTCCCAGTTTCAGCTTTGGAAAAATTGGAGGAATATGTAAATAAACCTACATTCAAGCCTGATCATGTGACACAAGTCTCAGAGAACTCAGCGTGTGGAATTCTCTGTCAGTGGGTCATCAGTGTCGTAAGGTGAGTGACACACACACTCTCAAACCTCAGATGATGGGTTGCAGCTTGTGTTTATCAGCTTACCTCTCATGCAGGCATGCCAGATTCGGCTACAAGGGGAGATAATCCTAGCTTTATATGAAGAGGCTGGTATTGAGCCTCTGCCTCCAGACTCACTCGATTTCCAAATTTGACACTATTCCAATGCCTCAGAGATAGAGCTCGGATTATCTTCCCCTATACCCTATAGTCCAATCTGGCAATCCTGCTCTCATGAGCTGTAACAATATCAGATATTTGACAAGAAATAACTTCTCCTGTCTGTTATGAAACTATTGCTGGTGGCAATAATGGTGTTCAGCTTTTGAAGCATTTCTATTAATATAGTGTCCCGTAGCTCTTCAGAATTTGCACCCTTTGAATTTTGAATTGTTTATTTCCAGGTTTCATCACATCATGAGCAATAAAGTGAAGCCTCTTCATGAGAAAGTGAAAGACACAATTGCTTCAATCAGTAAAGCTGGAAATCAACTGGATACTCTTAAAGACAGGTCAAAGGTCAGTCATTTAGAACAATGCCAACAGATTTTGTCAAACTCCAGTCCAAGTCTGGAGTTGACTTTATTTTTCTACCATAACAAGAACAACAACAATCCTCGCCAAATTTAGGGGTGTAAACTCTTCATTGTTTGTCTATCCCATCACATTAAATCAAACCGATATGTAAAATTAACATTTCGCTACCGTGAATTGAAATCACCACCAAGTGATTGGTAGCCAGCTCTCTTACCAGCTGAGCTAAATTGACAAGTCTGACATATCTATGAAAATTTATCTTACAGATATACAAGGGTTTATTTCATTCTAATAAATGAATACATTTATACTAAAATATATATATTTAAAAAAATATTTATTTATTATATATACAATACAAAATTTGCAGTAATCATCTTCAGTCAGAATAGAAATAGGAGTGGTGTTTGAACCTGTAGCAGCTAGGCTTGTTAACTGAACAATTTTCTTTTTTTGTTGTAGTACCAGCATAGCTGAAACCCAATATCTGGAAATGGAAAAATTAGAATTACTAAACCTCTGGTAAATTAGAGCCCCTCAGTTTTGTTGTTTCATGGTTCAATGATAAAAATCTTGCAGGCATCCAATTTAGGGGAACATTTTTATTTAGTAAATTTCAGCAATGTTTATATCATTCAGAATATTTTGAAAAATTACACATGCACACAAACATGTAAACAAATATGCCAGAAGACGTAAATAGTATTATCCATATAAAAGCCCTTTTCTATCAGTAATGCTGGCTTTAATACCTAACCACTGGAAATCACTTTTGTCCTGATTTTCAATGTGTAATATATAGATTGAGTGCTGAAATTTGTTCAAACAAGTTTGAAGTAAAAATAACAAAATTCAATGATCTAATCATCAAAGGCACTAATGCTGTTACAGTGATTTTCATTCATGCATACCCTTGTGATTGGTTTCTACCTTCTTGCATCAACACATACCATGAGTAGGCTTTTGCAGGGAGGGCCAAAATATCATGGCCTCTGAGGGGTGGGTGAAGCTGGTGCATTGCACTGGGCCCCTGAGGGCCAAGGAAAGGGGCCCAAGAGTTTCTTGGGTAGAGCTGTGTATCAAAACTTGTAAGTCAATACGATATGTCCATTAATAAAATAGGTTGACTCTATCATTTACTGGTGGGTGAATATAGTATGGTGAGTTAAAAGGGTTATAGCAGATTATAGCAGATGAAAACATGAACGTCAAAAGATTAGGTTGTTTTGCAGTGTATATGGTGGGAGTTGGGGAAAAAACAGGCATTACACTAGAGTTAATAGTTTGCATAGATTTTCAAGCACGATCATTAAATGGTCAACCCTTGGAATTATTATTATATTTGCTATATCTGTTCACATGCTAAATGTACTAAGGAAGTTTTGTTATCTGTTTACTTACTTGATATGCTTTTAGTTTTTGCTGTCTCACTATATATGGAATCATTAGATCGAATGACAGTTTTGATATATTTGTCTTATAAATCCTACTGATGATATCACAAGTCATATAAGCAGCTAGTATTAAAATATGCAATGCATTTCTATAGTAAAATCATTTACAATGCATTTTTATAGTAAAAATATTTACAATGCATTTTTATAGTAAAACAGTGCTACATTTTCTGGGTCCCTATATATGGAATCATAAGAGTGATTAGAAGTTTTGAAGTATTTTTAAAATAAATTCTACTCATATTACATGTTACATAAACAGTTAGTATTAAAATGATTTATAATGCATTTCTATTGTGAAATAGTGCTACAATCTGCTGTGTCACTATATATGTTATCATTGAGCGAATGGAAGTTTCTGAGTATTTTTAAATCAATCCTACTAATGATATCATCGGTTACATAAACAACTGGCTGTTAATATTTCAGTATTCACATAATCTTAAAGTCATGAGTTTTTCTTTATTTGCTTTTGAGCATATTTCAAAAAGGTAAATAAAGTACTGGATGGAATTTGATAGATATTTAAATTCATAAAAATACTTTAGAACAAGGAATAACAACAAAACTTTTAGAAAATGTGCATAAAATATGAAGCTATAAGTGTGCTAAATTTAAACCAAAGAAGTCAAATATAGCCCGGTCTGCTTTACGAATTATGCCACCAAGCCTTAACTGGGAGCAGAAGCTCGAAATAACACCCATAAACCTATTTTTCTTTCCACTCGTTTGTTTACATTTCTGGTAGTGCTGCCCCTGGTTAGGGGATGTGGGTTTGAGTCCCACCCCAAGGCTTATTCTTTAGTTTCTGATCGACGCTATTTGCTCACTGCCGTAGGGAGGGTAATCGGTCTGAGCAAAAGTTGTGATAAAAAGCATCTAATAAAATTTAAGATGTAGGTAAAAAGTAGTCATTCAAAAAACAGAAATTTAAATAATAATGACAATAAACTATGAAAATGAAAAATATTGAAAAATATTTTCAATTGTTCTAGACATTATAAATATTAAAATTTAAAAAAAGCTTAAAATTTTAAAATTAACATTTTTATGAACGTCCATCTTGTGTATTGGTGTATGTCCTCTGATGTACATGTTACAGTTGTTTAGGCCATTTTCAACATCTTATAAATAATAATGATTTATAATACTTCATCTAACAAAAATAAAAACGGATAAAAATCAAATGTACTTAAACTTTATAAACATTATTGATATGGTAACGGAAGGAGGGATCCATCTTGTACTAAAGTAGTTTTATGAATTTAAATATCTATCAAAAACCATCCGTTACTTTATTTACTTTATTGAAATCTGCTCTTTTACTCCCATTTTTATGTCTGTGAATTTAATTTTCATTTTAAATTTCCCTGTCAGGAACTGGCAAAGCGGATTGCTAAATTGTCTCAAAATTTTGAGGAAGCATCCATGTCCACCAGAAGACACGAGATCTTTTTGAATAACACAGAAAAATACTTTGCTGCTTCAGTAGAAGTACAACTGGTAAGATTAATTCTTTTTTTGGTTTTTACTAAATAAAGAGGAATTATAGGTATGCATTTAACAAGCATTATAGACTGAATTGAGGATAAAGTGTTTAGATTTCTTAAGGAGCAACATATATGTAAATAGAGCTAATGTTGATGTAATAAAACACCATTATTAATATATCTGACTCCATTGAAAGTTAACGATATGAACAATAACAATGATAAAAGCATAGTGATCTCTAGATGGTTGTGGGAGTAATGATAAACTAATAGTAGCAGCGGTAGTAATAGTAGTGGTAATAGCCTTAAGGGTCTGACTGCTGTAAGTAAGCTTATGTGCTGGTGATACTAGAGAAAGTTAGTGATATACATAAGAAAGATCTTTCTTTCTCTGTGAGTGCCTGCAGTAGTAAAAGGAATGAAAATGCTTAGGTTGCACATGGTAATAATGTAATGAGAATAAAGAATACAAATACTTTGCAACAATAATAAGAAGTATATTTATGACAGAAGATTTAACAATAAGGTATTTCTCAGCTGTTGAGAAGAAAGAATGCATTTAAAGAGTTTGTTATACTAGTAATATTAGTAAGTGTCCTTAGTTTGTTGAAGATGTTAAGACAGAGAGTGTGTGTATGTATGAATGTGTACATACATAATCAGAGGTAAGAGGCACGTCTCTGTGTAAAGGGTGGATACATCATGGATTTGACAAACGACAAATCTAGACTGACCAAAGAATGAAGAATAGTCTGTCTTCTTATAGGAAGAGGTGAGTGGAGGATTTGTGGCTGGTCAAAATGTAAAGTGAAAATATACAAGGTTTTTCCAGACTTGGTGTCTACAAAGGGTATAGTGTTTCTAGTCAAATGTTGTTTTTCCATGTTCTGAAAGTTGGTTATCTAAAAAGCACCGGTGAATAGATAACTTTATTTCTCGGAATAAAAACTGGGTGTTCTTAAGGAAAATTGGTATGTCAAGTGGTTTCACTTGTTGACCGGTGTGTGTGAGTGCAAAAATAAATATGTGTCCGTTACATATACATAGAATCTACATTACTTCTGTATTTATTATTGTTGTATAGCGGTGTGTCCTGGACTTCATCATAAAGGAAACTCGAAGACTTGCTTATAAAAATATCTGGACATATTTTTTATTACACAACATACATCTTTGTCAGCCGGAGAGTGAAGAGTGGGAGAGAGATAAGGAGAACCGTCAGTCTGTCCCAAACAGAGACAGTGGTCTTGTGCCTTTCGGTCCAGCTAATGTCTGCGTCATCTTCGAGTGTCGAGATTTCTGTCTGCCTTGTTCATTATCTGGGTCTGCTTTATAGGTCTCGCTAATGCCTATGTGGTGTCACACAGTGTCAATCACTGGTTCCCATTTCCTGTTTTGAACACTGACAATATTTAGACAATATACCTATTTCCTGAGGTGACTAGGTTCACTTACATTTCCGCCCCAGGTGTCTGGATACATAAATCATTACCGTTATCATAAAGACAAGCCTTGGTGCATTTCGAAATGCATCAAGGCTTATCTTTATGATAATAAATATGTTTGAGACGTAACATGCTTTTCTCAATCTTTCATTTCCACATTGACAAATTACCTCTACCATTCCGTTAGATTACCTTACATCCACATAACAAACATTACTCCTGTAGTAATTATGAATTAGAAGCTGAAGAGTAAAGATGAAAGTTTTAGCAATTGTACAGCATCACCCTCTCTCTTTGCCTTTTTGTCTCTCATCATGACACGCTAAAGAGAAGTCTTTTATCAAGAAGATTTATGACACATTAGGCAGACAGAAATTGTTTTACATTGTTGAGCCACAGCCTGAGAGGAACACAAGCAGCTTAGAACCAGATATTCCAGTCCATTCCCAATTATTTTCTAAGCTGATGCAAACTGACATTATACAATAACAAGGATATATTTGTACATACATGAATTGCATAAATAATAATTCAGCCTTTGGGGTTTTTTTTCACCAATTAAGTGACAGTGTATGTCTAGTTTATTGCAAATTTTTCTTTTTCATCAAATATCACTAAATGTTGGAAGGGGCCCCTTAAGGAGCCAAGCCCCCCAGGCCCCCAAATCTCTAGTGAGGCCACTGTGTTTAATCTGGGCCATAATGAATCTCTAAATTTCAGATGATGAAACATGACAAAGAAATGTTAGAGAAAGCCATCAATCTGCTTGACCATCGGCTTGAAGCAGTGAGAGGAATTTGTGCGATGGCAGCTGGACTGGTCACTTATTTGGGTCCTTGCCAACACTCTCTACGCCAGCTGGTCTTGACTGTGATATGGCCAAATTTCCTTAATGAGAAAGGAATTAGTCTGATTTATGACCAAATCCATCACCACAAAGGTGAGTATTTTTCTGTCTATTTTTCAGACCATAATAAATTTTGCATTGTTCTGATTTCATTAAAACATAGAAAATATGTATCCTGTTTTCCTGGGAATTTAAAAAAAAATTTATGAATTTTGATAAATTAAGGACACATTAAAATTTGAAAATGTAATTAATTGCTTACAACTTTATATTTTTTCAGTTTTTGTATATTATGTACATTCCTAGATCTTGAAAATATTTATGTTTGCTTTTTATGAACAGCCTCATTTCTCAGACAATGTAGCTGTAATCTATTCCTTTTTTTATCATGATAGGGATATATTAATCACCACTACCAAAGGTTTATTAATCAATGCTATCAAATGTTTAGGTTATTTATGTGTTCACACATTTATTTGTATGTATCTATCTATCTATTTATCTATCTATCTATGTATCCGGACTTCGTCCAGCCCTAACTGTTCATAGTAGAAACTTGAAATTTTGTACACACTCTCCACTCAATGAGTAGGGAAAATGCTTTTTTTGTTTTTTGACAATTCCTCTCCAAAGTAGGGTTTTAGTGGGGGCTTCAATTTTCAATGTAAGTTTATGCTAAATTGGTCACTAGCTTGTCCCCGTTTGTTTTATTTGAAATTTCAGACATTTTTTAGTGATAACAGCCCAACGTTTTAATTGATCACCCCCAACACAGCATATATAGGTGGCAGTGATTCATAATTTCCCTTGGAATGCTAATTGTAAATAGATTTTATAACCTTCTACTTACTAAACAGGATAAAATTAGTTTTCTTCATAGTATTTATTTCATCTTAATTTCTGTTGCTTTTAATCGCAATTCCCAGATTGTCTTTCTATGATAATTAGTATGCAGTGTGGATTGGAAATAAAGAATAAGCTCCCAGCAAGACTCGAACTCACATCTCTTATCCTTGGAAGCCAGTGTTTCCATGGCAGTTGCCTTACTGATTAGGCTACAATGGCCATCTGGCTACTGATTAGGCCAGCAGAAGTCATCCAAATCTAACCATATAGCTATACTCCGTACTTTCCCAAATGCCAATATGCCGTCATTTTTGTATACATGCACTAGTAGTATTAAATGAACCTGGGTCATTCCATATCAAATCAACAAATATTTCTTAAGTCCCCATGGGCACCATCTTAGATTTTGTTGAAATCTCACCAGGTGACACCTTTTCTTGAGACAAATCAACTCAGAAAACTTCAGCTTGATTGAACAAATGGTTCAGAAGTTATGACAAATTTGGCACTTCATAACTATGAAGAAGAAGATATCTAGCTGAAATTTGGTACCAACTAAGCCATTTCATTAGTGTGCAACATGAATCAGAAATAAAGAATAAAACTCTGGTGAGATTCAAACAAGGATAAGGGATGCAAGTTTGAGTCTTGCTGGAGGCTTATTCTTTATCCCCAATCCATGATGCATACCAATTGTAGGATGAAAATCTGGGAGTTGTGATAAAAAGCAACAGAAATTAAGATGAAAGAAATACTAGTCAAAAAATGTATAATTGATAATGCTTCATCCAAGAAATGTTGAATACTATTAAGATAAAATTAAATCATTTATTTCATTCTTTTGTTCCAAACAGGTTATATTGTTGAATGGTGTTTTGATTTCCTTCAAGAAGCAAACACCCATTATCTAAATACAAACACAGTGGGAAAACCTACTTCAGATTTAACTACAGTAAGTATCTTTAATTTTGCAAGTTTTCTCCCTTCTCACTTTATATAATTTAAAACATATTTAGATTTAGTGGACTATGAATTTCGAAAATTAAGATGAATATTAAACAATATGATTCATAGATTTTCAGTGTATCTTAGATTTGGCACATAGCCACAAGTATAGTGCCAAGTATGGGGCACCTAGTGAGGATCAAACTCACAACCATGTAGTAATGATCTGCAAGACTAGCTTGCTCATCATTGTTCCGTGATGAGGCATCCAGGATTCTTGTCCTCTATGGCCGATTTCCACTCTCTCCAAAGTTCTTCAATAGGAGTGAGATTAGGACTCATTGCTGACTAGTTTAAAACAGACCATTGTTTTCCTTTTCAACCATTCTTGCATGTTTTTGAATGTGTGCTTTGTGATCGTCAAACCAAATCTAGTTTTCTTACCACATTTTGCTCTAAAATACCCTGGCAATCCATTTGTACCGTGATGCATCAGTGTGGTGCACCGCCAAGATACCGTTGTGGAAACTCCGGCACTTGACGAGACTTCAGTCGTTGGTTCTTCAGGTTACAGCTGAAAAATGGGAAGATGGGTCATCTCGAAAGATAACGAGGCAATGCGAAAAATAGGTGTTTTTAGTAATTCGATTTATTTTCAGTTTTTAGAAACTGCCCGATAAAATGAGAAGAACAAAGAGAACCACTATTTCCTACATCTATGCCTCGCACCCCCCATCCCATCTTCAGTCACCCGTCTTCATTGTACCATACTCATCATAGTAGTCCCAACACCTGATCCTAGACATTCCAGGTCTGTCCTCTCCAGCTTGGTTCTGCTAACTGATCTCTGCCCAGCCAATCCACCCATTGCCCAAAGCTATCCTCATCCACTGGTGAGCTACTTTCCGTGGAAGACCTTTTTAAAGTTTTTCTGAGACACTATACTAACATGCAAAAAATGCTCTATTTCTATTAGCCCCCGCACTACTTTGCTACACATTGATTCCATGTGGTCAAGGCTTTGATGTGGTCAAGGCCTTCATGATTTCTTAGATGTGGTCAAGGCCTCAGAGACAGCAAAGCAGCCCCTCAGCATTATGGATCCTCAATCATGCTTAACTCTGGGTACTATAGAAATGAACATACATTTATTTACATACATCAGTAGGATGCCTGCCACAGAATGATTGTAAGTAAGTTAATATCACAGACCATTCTCAATCTCAGGATGTTTATTACTCACTACAGATCACTGTGGCCCATTGGTAGAGTGCTCGTCTCCAGTTTGGTAGGCCATGGTTCAATCGATCGCTAAGTCATACCAAAGACTTTAAAAATGGTTTAATGCCTCTCTGCTAAGGACTAAGATTAAGGAACCTCTCCCTGAGACTAAGGGATTACGGCCAAATCACATTGGATACACCAGTTCTCATAAGATCACCAAAGTTAAGCAATGTTGAGCCTGGTCAGTACCTAGATGGGTGCCCATTGGGGAATACCAGCTGTAAGCAGAACGAAGCTTTGACAGGCCTGGCAAGCCAGGAGTGGGTTTTACTAACGTTTGTCTGTTAGTACCTAACCATGCAACACCCTTGAAGGTATAAGCGGAGAACAGTGATACATATATACATACATTACTGCGCCAGGCTAAGATAAGCCTTGAAAATATATATATATATACAGGCAGATGTTATAGTAATAGATATATGAATCTGATAATATCTTTCACAAGTTTTGTCAGGCACCTTAAAATGCCTGTTTTATAAATGGTAGTTTGAATTCTTGAATTGTCACCCATTTGGTATTGACTAGAAAGAACATTGTTTAACTTGTGGCCAAAAGCAAACCCTTTTAATGATTCTCATTACAGATACTTTTTATTTCTTCTGACAGGAGATTATTCCAGAAGAGGGGGAAGATGAAGATGAAGAGAACTCAAAGGTTCTACAGAATCCTGACAGCCAATGTCCAGATCAGGACAACTTCGAAGACAAGAGTGCAAGAGACATCAACTCCCAAGCGGCTTCTCAAGACACTAAAAGTGAATTTCCCCAGAACTTGCCTGAAGATAAGACTACAGAATCAGAATTCTTAAATTCTGTGACAAATGAAAAAAAGGGGCCACCAGGGGCCAGAGAACATGAGGGGCAGCAAAATGAAGAAGAGGAAAACCCATCAAGTAATGCTTCTACTTACTTTTACATTTTTTAATATGGGGGCTTCAGGGGAACAAGTGGAGCCATTTGGCCCGGGCCTACGGTTTTGTGGGGTGCCTACTCCAGAAGTATACATGCATATACCCAACCCATACATGAATCATATGTATTTAGCACTGATTACCAAAATATTTAATAAGCAGTTTCAAATGGGGGACTACATTTCACATCTGGCCCGGTCCTATTGCTAGCTCTGCCTGGACTTGCCTGGGGGGCTTGGCTCATTAAGGGGTCCCCTTCAACATTTAGTGAGATTTGTCAGTCAAAATGAATGAATGAATGAATGACTTGGCTTCGCGAACAAAGATTTTGGGGAATGTTTTTCCACAGCATTTGGACCATAGATGGCAGGCCAATATGAAATGCGACTTGCCCAGGGTCGACCCCACCCTTTAAACCCGGTGGTTACATCATATGGGCCACCGGAGTAGGCGGATAGGAGTAGAGCCCGTAGGTCTTAGGTTTGACAGGAGTGTCCTTCTCTTGACAGATGCCCGAGCAAGCTATGGGGGTCTGTCGCACCCTTGCGGGGATGTTCCGACATTAAGACTTGACTGTGGTTAGACAGAACGTGAGCATCCCATAGTTGGTAGAAGCAAGAACTGGCTTTAGAGTTCTACCAGCCCTTTGAAGGAGAATCAGGACAGAATGGCTGTCTGCAACTTTGATCACAGATTTTAATAATACATCAGTTAAGTAAAATGTTAGCCATATGTTCTTACGGATCCAACTTGTTAGAGAAACCAAGTTTTCAGTCAAAATGTGAATATAGACATATGTTTGGATAAGGCAATTGAAAGCACATTTAAAGAAACCAGAAAATACGCTCAGTCAGGAAATTATGAAATATTCTGAGGAATTTTCTTGATGGGTCCTTGAGTAGGATTATAAAAAGTGAACATTTGTTTTTGTTTACTTTTGGTCAGCCTAAACAAGGCCCTTTGGCCACTATTCACATCAAAGGTTTAGTAAGAATGAAGTTATTTATGCCACAGAATTAAGACCAATTCAACAAAAACAAGTTATAATAGCTTATTGATGTTAAAATTGTAAAGTTGGAAACACTAAAACATGACATGTTTAAAATGAAAACTAGAAATGACTAAAAAAGCAATAAGAGAGTTAAAATGACTTATAAGAGTTAGAAACACTAAAAATGAAGAGCAATAAGAGAACCTTTTAAAAAGTCTAATATTGGGTAAAGCACTTGTTAACTCTGGATTTAAAAATGTCAAGATTATGCTCATCGGGAAAACAGTGCCTCAATTTTTCTGGTCATAAAATCTGTTGGTGTTCTTCTTACCCAACTGGATTAGTGATTTGAATCAAATCCTGTTTTGATGACACTTTTTAAATATGTATTCTCTTCATCTGACTTTCCATTGGACTTGAAAGGGCCATCATGATTTTGCTACATGTGAAAGTATGTTGTCATTGATACTGTAATCCTTGCTATCATCATTCTATTTATCAACATGTTTCTTTATTTAATTGATGTCCATTGTCTTCCAGCATATAAACAGATTTCACCTCTTGCCGTTTCAGATGAACAGGAAGAACAAGAACAGGAACAGGAGGAGGAGGAGGCAGAGGAGGAGTATTTAAAGGAAGTTGATTCCTGGCCAAGCATGGAAGAAAACAATTTCAAGACAAATATTCGAGGCTGGCAAACTTCTCTCAGCCCTGAAGACTACAAACTCTATCTTCAAACTCTGCTCAAATTGCTGGTTGGAGAAAACATACTCAACAAATGGATCAGAGATGGTCAGTGGTTTTCAAAGAAGAGCACATATTTTTAAATAAATTTACTGATAGGGCTCGAATCGCTGTTATGTGAACTGTTAAAAATACTTTGTTTTCTATGCCTTCTTATAATATACAAGATCTGTCCGGAAAGTATCCAGCCATTTAATATTAATTAAAGAATTGCCTACCTAGGGCAATGGCGCCTTAGTCCTCTTCAAAGTACTCACCTTGGGACCTCACACATTTATCCCAGCATCCTTTCCACTTTTCAAAACCATCTACAAAGTCATCTTTTGTGATCGGCATCAGCTGCCTTGTCGCATTCTCCTTAATCTTGTCCATGATCTGAAATCTCTTTGCCAGAAGTCACAGAGAGCTAAATCTGGACTATAGAGAAGGGGTGCTGACAGACTTGGATGATTTGATGTTTTGCCCCAAAAACCCTGCACAAGACGTGAAGAATGTGAATGTGATGATCATACAGTATCTAAGCACACCTAATAGCGTCTCAGTGCTGACTTATTAACCCCTCCATAGAGGGTCTGTTCATGCATACTCAGTAAGGTCCCCTCTGATAGGTTGCCAAGTTACATCAAGGCCATGCAACTGGTTCTCGAGATAACCAAATTGGCTAATACATCCCGGACAGATCTCATAGACTTAAACACTGATGTCTATACTTTGAAAAAGCTCATTTGATTTTGTGTGAGTAAACGTTTGCTTTGTTTAACAGACTATTATTTGTAATAGTATTCTAATTTTTCTCTCATTTCTCAAGATTAAATCAGAGGCATAGCTAGAGATTTGGAAGGATTTGGGGAGATTTGGGGACCCTGGGCAGCTTGGCTCCTTGAGAGGCCCCTCAATGTATAATGTAGATGACAGCTATTTATAAAGCTTTTAGGGGGCCCCCCTCCATTGGGAACCCAGGGAGCATTTTCAAATAGCCCCCTTCCTCTCAGCTATGCCTCTGGTTTAAATATTGTATTGATTTTATGTTATAGATGTTAGTGTACAACACTTAGAGAATGCAGCCATTTTGTGGACAAGTCAAGACAGCAACCTCTTCCTTATTGATCCTTACCAATATGGAGAATATTGGTTTGAAGAACTCACAAGGCATAGACAGCAGGAAGCTGTACAAAAACTGGACTTGAATCAGTAAGGAAAATCATTTTTTTTTTCTTGTAGGGGTGTGAATTGGATCTGGGCTCGAATATGCTCAGGCTGCTATACTGGTGGGTCACTCCTCTGATGGGGGTAGCAGAACCCCATAATCAGCACACATCTGCATCTGTTGGAGTGACCAGGATCTGTGCTTAACCTATAAGAACCCACATGACACTGGTGTCACATACAATTTAATTGATCTGCACAGTCTCTTATATAATATTATATTTTATCCTTGATTTTAACATATGAAATGTACTAAGTGATATCTACTGAACATCCTAGTGCAGTCATGTGACTGCATGTCAATTTGCCTACCCATAATCCCACATAATGTTCCTTCAAGTAGAAATGGGTCTGAGTTCTTATGGGTTAAAGTTGCAGACAGCCGTATTGTCATGAGGATCTGCGCTTAAAGTTGCAGACAGTCGTACTATCATGAGGATCTGTGAAGTTGCAGGCAGCTGTTCTGTCCTGATTCTCTTTCAAAGGGTCAATAGAACTCTATAGCCAGCTTAGGCATCTACCAACTACAGAATGTTCAC
>VCCN01003880.1:27039807-27051604 GCA_006491835.1 Architeuthis dux
ATATATACATATATGCACAGATATAAGAAGATTGAGGTAGACAAGTAGATGCATGGATAGATTATTTTCAGAGAAAAAACTTTAAAACTGAAAATGGTTAACTCTTAAATTCATAAACTGCTTGATACCACTCTTGATACCACTCTTGATACCACTCCTAATTAAGAGTGGAACTCTTTGGTGGAGAAAACAAATTTTGTTAAATTTATTATGTCAGATGGAATAAAACATAATTTTTTTAAAATCACCTGAAGCTTAAAGGGAGTTAACTTTGATCGGTAGTTACTCCCCTTTATATTAACGTTTAAATTTTCTTATATGAATTTAAGAGTTAAAGTTCAGAATCTTCCTTCTCATCTTATTTGTCTATTTATTCTTCCTGTAACTCTCAATTTCATTGCAGCTGTGTATTCTCCTGACGGTACACAGAACACAGAAAACGTCTTGCTTGCAGACAATCAATTCCAGTTTCCCGATTTGCCAACTCTCCTCAAACCTCAAGTTGATTACACGAGTCTGTCTGCAAATAAGATCAGACAGTTAGTAGAAACTCTCACTCATAGAGTTCTGCGACAGATGCAAATGTAAGTCAATCTCTATTTCCGTCTCATATTGGCAATGGATTCACACTTCAATCTCATTACATGTTGTTTGTTCCTTATTATGTTACTTGTGTTAAATCTACTATAATACGCCACATGTAATTGTATATTTATTTTTTGTCAGTAACACCCCAAATCAATTAAATAAACATAGTTACTAAAAGGACCTAACCTACTTAATATTAATATAGAGTTGCATAATTTTTTCTATATTCTTTTGGCCTTGGTTTGTTTTTTTCTCCTGAATATTTTAAAAAGAAAAATAAGACATTGTTTATCAACATTTTTAGTCCCAAATACCAAAGTATTTGCTGGTTGCACTTTTTAAACATTGTTTTGTTTACTTTCAGGTGTCTTCATGAAAATGATTGGTTACTCTTCCAAACTATGTTCCACTTAACAATTCAGACAAATGACTTCGGACTTGCATCCTGGGAAGAATTTTCTTTACTTGTACAAGGTAAAAACTAAGTGTTTCATATTGCTGTTATTTCTGACCTCTTTTGAAAATGCCAGAATTGACCTGACCTTGAATTGATCTTTAGAGGTCACCAGTGGTCAGTGCTACCTATCCTATTTTCATCCTGGGGTCAAGTTACCTATGTACACAATTTAACAGCCAGAAGGGGGTAGCCGTCTTCGTTAGATTTGAAAATACATCAATCTACCTTACCCTAAATTGACCTTTAGAGTTCAACAGAGGTCAGACCAACCTATCCTATGTTTATACTGTGGTCAAGTTACTCTTGTACACAAATTTGGAGCCTATAGGATTCAGCTGTCTTGACCTGACCCTAAGTTGATCTTTATTGGTCCCCAGAGGTCATCACCACGTTCAACCTGGGGTCAAATTACACTTGTACATAAAATTGCAGGCTGTAGGATTCAGCTGTCTCAGTTAGATTTGAAAATGCCTGCCAAAATTGACTTGACCATAAATTGACCTTTAGAGGTCAGCACCACCTATTGTTCATCGTGGGATGAAGTTAATTCATTGTACGACTTACTTTTATAAACCACCATACTCCTACAGGGTTTTTTCTGCAGTACTTTGTTTTATAATTTTTTTGTAGGTCTATTACTATAGAGCTGGAAAAAATATGATAGCACTATGAGTGTGGCAGCTTTTCACCATTTTGGCTGCCATGAAATCTTATATTGGCAATATCTAGGAAAGCTAATTTATCTATTGTTATGATTCTGGTGTCTATACCAACATTTTTCTGTTCAGTGAATCAGATAGAAGCATTCTTCGGCAATTTAGACAATTACTTTCTGTGTATAAACACAACTTGTATGAAAAATTGAAAATGGCTGCCAAAAAAAACCTTATTTTGCTAAAGTTAAATGTCAGTGCTATGTTCATCTTGTTGCTGTTTACCACAACATCTCTTAACCTCTGCAAGCCTCATTTTAATTTATTGGAAATAGTTGTGTTTCATATTACTGTTTAGAAAGGTCTGGAAATCACGTGTGACACAGTAAGATATTTACCTACCATTAATGTAGCAGCAACTGAAATGGCTGCTGAGATTCTGACGAGAAGTAAAAGCATCATGGCGGATTTAAATGTTCAACATGTGGTGCTGTTATTTGACCATGGACTACATGTAAATGTCATGGGAAAACATGGAATTGTACCAAGGTGTAGTTGTGAGGATGGAAACATTTCATATCATCTGCAATCTGCTTTTGATTCTTAGAAAGATATTCCGAGTTGCAGGACTTTAGGATCTCTGTATAGAGTCTGGCATCCTCGCGGAAGGTTCAGTCAATGGTGTGATGGAAGGATGTTAATATAACAGAGCTTTCTGAATACACAAATATGGATGAATGAATTTCATTCGACCAAGAGAAAGTATTTAGAGCAAGCAATGAAAGATCTTCATGACAACCTCATGAAAACTTTGATCCACAGAGGACTCATATCTGCTCTCTATGGATTAATTCCTTGATGCTTTGCCTATGACAAACCAAACTAGTCCTGTTATCTCCCTGTGTATTATGCAATATGTCAAATCTTGCCATGGAGAACCCCAAGATCTGCATAGCATTTATGCAGGGACGTTTTTCAGTCCAACTATCCTTAGAAAACCCCTTTGGAAACCCTGAGTTGACCAAACAACAGGAAATACCATTAAGGACACTCCTGGAAGTGTTAGAAAATAAAGCTGTTTCTACATGACTGTTAAGTGGTTGATCAGAAGTGACAAAGACCATGCCAAACTCCAGAAGACCAGGATTCTGAAAGATGCAGTAGCTGTTGAAATTATCAGCCTTTCAATATCAATCACGGCACCATTAGACATATGCTCAAATCTGTTACAAGCAAAACAGTTTGGTGAAGCATTGTTCAGGAAGTTCAAAGATGATTGACTGGAAAATGAACAGCCCACTGTTAAGTTCCATTATCCTATTCTAAAAGTGAATTAAATACTTTCTCTGACAGGAACAAGCAAACCATGCATATAAAAGACAATGGAAAAGATATTATCCTCAGAGCTGACAAAAAACTGATATAGTGATGATATTAATCGCACAAGCAAGGAAAGAACTGACCATGAAAGAGGTCTTGTGCCATCAACTTGGGCCATTATCTTGGTCCCTGTCGGCCCTGTCGGCTGTGGCCTAGAATGCACTGACCGCATGCCCTGCAGATGGGTAGGACCCCCCCAACCAGGGGCCACCTTTTCTTTCACCAAAGTCGCAAAACTCTATTTTTAAAAAAAAACAAACTTTCACCGAAGTCGCAAGACTATTTTTTTCAAATTTTAAAACTGATTTCGACATTAAATGACCCATCAAGGGTTGACATGCCACTAAACAAATCAATCAATCAATCATTGGTCCCTGACTACTACAGAAGGCAACTTGCACAAAATCAATAAATCTCCATTAGCAAGATAAATGCAAAAAAACATAGCCTTTGCAGAAGAGATCCTGAACCTTTAGTTACAATCATTGATGGGATGAGTCTAGTCCACAAAGTCAAATGTGACCAAAAGATGTTTGGACAAATTGCTTCTATTGTTCTCACACTAGTGCTTTATGTGTGGCATTCCCTGATGTTATTCCAAGTTCAATGTACCAGAAACAATCAACCAAAACATGCAACAGATTGATTGATATACAAAAAATCGCCACAGCTTATGGTGTTGACATATGTCAAGATATCCTTGGAGCTCATGCGATCAATGGTTGAGATACCATCAGTAGTTTCAGTGGCAAAGACAAACTGTTGACACTGAACCTTCTGCAAAGAAACAAAAATGTAGGTCAATCTCTGAAAAAGCTGGGACAGGATTGGGAATTAGCTCCTGAAGCATATCAGAAAATGGAGGCTTTCACATGTGTACTGTATGGGGATAAAGATGGCAGTGCAGATATTAATATTGCACTTGTTCTGCAGCAAGAAAGGGGTTGGTGTATGAACTTGACATCCTTGATCCAGTAGGTCATGGATGAAAGATGTCCAGCATCAATGGTTGTGATGTGCTTGTCATTAGTTGGATGGATGGTTCTCCTGCACCGGAAGCTGTTCTGGAATTGCTGTCCAGTAACTGTTCTAGGTCTTGTAAACTAAATAGATATAAATGCTTGGCAAACAGAATGAAGTGTTCAGATATGTCTAAACTTTGCTGCTGTGACAATCAGCCAGAAGATATAAACAGTGACACAGAAGAACAAACATGTTAAAATAACTTATTAATGTTAAAATTGTAAAATTGGAATCACTAAAACATGACATGTTTAAAATGAAGACTGAAATGACTAAAAAAGCAATAACATTTAAAATGACTTATAAGAGTTAGAAACATTAAAATGAAGAGCAATAAGATAATTAAAAAAAGACTAACTCTGGATTTAAAAATGTCGAGATTGTACCTGTCAGGAAAACATTCAAAAGGGAGTTTGTTCTACATAGCAGATGTTCTTGAGAAGAAGCTATTTGCGTGGAACTTGTGACGAGTCCTTGATATATCTAAAAAGCATGGATTTTGGTGAAGAAAAATGTCTCTCACACATTCTATGAATGTATGCTCAGGGCATTCGATTGGCATATTCACCACGACTTCAAGTTCTGGGTTCCACTTGGTTTTATTCAGGTTAAAATCTCTGGTGATTATCTTCCATTGATATCGTATTAGTCTGGTAGTTTCCTCGATAGTATGAGTTTAAACATGTTTTCATTTTGTTCAGTTGTAATGGTGGCCATGCAACTCTGGTAGATGCACTATATTAACGTGTCTGCGTTATTCTTACTTGTGATCTTTTCTGAGTTGCAGTCCTTAAAGTTGGTACAACATTGGGCACAACATTGTGCTCAATCAAAGTTGGTACAACATTGGGCACAACATTGTGCTCAATCAAAGTTGGTACAATTTTAAGGACTGCAACTCGGTAAAGATCACAAGTAAGAATAACACAGACACGTTAATACAGTTAACACATTGATTGTGCTCAGGTGTGGATTTATATTCACTTTCACATACGATACAGGTGACTCTCATATTTGGTTCATGAAGCTTGCTTGTAAGCATGGTGTAACCAAGAATATTCATCATTATCTCATCCAGTATACAGTGATACCATGTTTATATTTTATCTCATTGAATACTATTATGACTGGGTCATATTGAACTATATGTGCTTTTAATTCATCAATTTTAGACATAATAGAGTTGTCAATGTTTATGTACAAAATTTTCAAATGATCTTTCATTGTTGGTTTGTTCGAGCTTGTCCTGGGATTGGCTGCTGGATTTCCTCTATCACACCCTTTATTATTTTGAATACTTTCCTGTTTTCTTTTCTTCTCACCTCCCTCAGAGTATCCCTCAAGTTTTTTTAAGCTAGTTGCTGCTTCTTTTGTTTGGTTGATTGTGATATACATATTTCAAAGTGCATTAAAATCATCTGCTATCTTTCAATATGACCATCCTTCACGTACACTGAGAAGTACCAGTTCAATCCTTACTTCTTTCGACAAACTCATATTTAATCTGTGGAGCAAAAAAATATAGTTAGTTATAAATAGTGATATTTCCTATGTGTCCAGATTTTAGGGACACCCTGTATATATTCTGCCATGCATAATCATTTTATGAATGTGTCATTTCTCAGGATATCTTTTCGGTTTCTTGAGTCCCTCATAATCAGCTTTAATGGACTAGGTTTCTCCGTCAGTTTGGAATGAACCCAAGCCAACCTGACTACACTTCCAATGTCTGCATCGATTTTTAACTCATCTTTAATGATCTTCTTCATACTGTAATGTTCATCTGTGAATATCCGTGCATAAGTATTTGAACAAGCACAAACTCTGTCTTTCTTGCCTATGATTGCATTCTTTCCAAAATGGGTATTGGTTTATTTTAAGGCTATTTAACTAACTACTTTGGCAGCTCCTCCAAATAACAATGTTAGTTAGCCTTTTCAATCTCCTTGATCAATTCTGAACAAGATTTTAGCAGGATAGAAAAAATTACTTGGTTTGATTCATTTAACAATTTAATTCTATGTAAAAAGAAATTCCAAAAATGTAATATTCAGAACCACAATACATGACTAAATGCATGCCTTGTGCTAAAATGGAATACAATTTAGTTCTTCTTGCATACATTTCCTGTTTTTAACTCTCCAAACCATACAAGCAAACTTTCTGTTTTATTCAAATACTTATAAGCAGTACCGTATTATATATATTAACATGTTGAGATATGTATGTAAGTACTGAATATACATGCACCAATATGTCAAAAGTTATCTATCAATGTAAGATTGCATTATTCATTTTTTCTATATACTGTAGAAGAAATTAAAATTTGTGTTGCTTATTTTCAGGAAACCCAGGAATAAGCATCCAGTTGACCCTGCAAGATTTTCAGTGTGATGAAGATCCTCCCAGTTGGTTACCTTCTCCTTGTTGGGACAATGTTCTGGCTCTTTCTGTCCTAAATGGTCCCCTGGATAGCCTGTGTGTCCAGTTGGTGGAGAATTCTCAGCTTTGGCAATTGTGGTTTGAATCAGAAATGCCCGAGATTGAACCCTTCCCACCAGATGCTTCTTCTGGTTAGAGCATTACATTGATCAATTTATACATTTTAACAACTAGTTCCTGCGGAAGGCCTGAATGGGGCCTGCCGATATTTAATCTGGAAATAAGAAATTATTTACTTAAACAGTTAAATTTATATATTTTAATATAAATGTATTTATTGCAAACAAATTAAAAATTGGGTTTCTAGTCAATGAGAAAAAGAAAATGAAAAGAAAAATGCATTTAATATATTTTTAGGCTTCCATACTTTTATAACTCAGCCAGAAGAACATTATTGTTCTTAAGTTACAGCCGACCCAATGAAAAAAAGCACTTACAATTAGCAAATTCTTTTCTAGGCTTCTGTACTTTAAAATATAGTTTAAAACCTGCCCCAGTGAAATATCTAAAGCATAGAACCATTTTTCTTGGGGTAAAACACAATTTTCAGAGAGAAAAATTGCTTCAACCACTTAAGACAATTTTCCATTACTATAAGAAGAGTAGTCTAAATACTTTGCCTCCTATTTTAAGAAGATATTTGTGACACAAAATCGTGACCACTGGGTTGTTTATCTTGAGTTGCTATCTGCTTGCTATATCAGTTAGCCTCTTGAGGGAGTGTGGGGCAAAAATATCTTTTGGTTGGCTTGTGAGAGAAGTAATAAATAATATGTTAAAAGAAAACCTTTTAACATATTGTTTATTACTTCCCTCACAAAGCCAGCCAAAATGCACCACACCAGAAAATGAAATAAGATTAAAATTTATGTTAAAGGTTTTAATACTCTGCTGTAGAGGAATGACTCACAACAAAAGCAAGTTACCAATGTCAACCCAGATGACAGTTATGTATGTACCCAACTTCTTTGATGTCCATTGTGTATTGCGTAATTGTATTTTTTAATAAGGTCTGTGCATAATAATCTTAGGCCGGGGGCCAGCAGGGCCTACTGTGCACCACCTACCCCCATGATTCTACATTGAGGCTACCAAAATGTTCCTTAGGGTGTCCCCTTTCAGAAAAAAGAGGTTCCCAAGAAAAAAGTTGGGAAGAACTACCTCATTTGCATAAAACAAAATGGCCGCCAGCACACACCAAAAAAGACAGAATTTCATATCTCAGTTCCCAATTGACATATCTGAATACTTTAAAAGGCTAAATCATGATTTTCATACACGAGGAATTCAAAAATCCACTTTATTTTACCTTAAATAAATAATTTATAGGTATTTCTGGATTTTACAAGAATATTTCAAGTATACTTTATAGACAAATTCTTTTCTTGGAAACATCTTTTTTTCTGAAAGAGGACATCCTAAGGAACATTTTGGTACCCTAAATGTAGAATCATGGGGGTGGGAGGTGCATGGTGGGCCCTGCTGGCCCCCGGCCTATCTTAAGTTGTCCAAATTTCTTAGATGAAGCATTTTCTTTATTAATCTTTGACTAGATTATAATTTTCATTTTATTTTTGCTGTGTTTTAATGCAATGCTCAGTTTGATTTTACATTCTATGATATGCAAGCAGCATGGATCAGAAATAAAGAATTACAAGATTTGAACTCGCATCCCTATCCTTCGGAGCCTGTCTGACTGAAAACATCACTTTACTTATTAAGATACAAAAGCCAATTAAGCAGACATCATTTAAATTTAGTCATATAGCTACATTCTTCATTAACCAATTTTACTCCAATCCATATTGTTTGTTTGCACCTAGTAGTAGTAGATGTACCAGTCTTAAATTGTCATCTTATTCTGTTGCTTTTATTGCAATGATCAAGTCATTTTACATTCTATGACTATTAAGCAGCATGGATTAGAAATAAAGAAATAGCCTCCAGTGAGATTTGAACCTGTATTCCATATGTGGCCAATTTAGTCATAGAGACACATTAGCAGATGAATTCCAAATTTATTCATATAGCTACATTCTTTTTCTTATCGTTAGCTGGTAGAGCCATACCAATCTTCCAAGTAGAGAGTACTTGGAAGATTGGTATGACATGGTTTTCTAAATCCCCACATTCTCCCAATTTGGCCTTGTGCCAGATGAAACAAGGTTTTGAAGAGTACTGGTTTTGGGTTAGGAGTTGCAACCCTGCATTTAGACTAGAAGTTTAGCATGTTAATAAAAAAACAATTGACAGTTTTAACTTCATTTTAAAATCTAGAAAAAAAACTTTTAAAATGTAAAATCAGACTGTGTCTTTGTATTGTAATTTTCACCTTTTTAGTATCATCCATTAAAATTATGATGTTGTTTATTTCCTCTACAGAAAATGGAGTATTCAGTGAATTTCACCAATTACTGATTATTCGGAATCTGAGACCAGACCATTTCCTTAGATCTATGCAAATCTACCTGAAGAAGAATGGTTTCTACTCTTTGGAGCCGATCAAATTTTCTGACATTCTTCAGGCTGGCATTCCATACCAGGGTTATCTGGTGAGCATCCCAGGGACAGTGCATGAGGATCCTGTGCCATGGCTACGTCAGGCATTTACACCACAAGAAAGACTACAACAATTGGCTAAGGTGAAAAATTTGGGTATTGTTTATAGCACTCACTCTCTTTTTCTACAATGTCCCTTTAGGTTGTGGCCGATCATGGTTCTCCACAGTTTCTTTTTTTTTTTGCTCTCAGCAATTCTTGCTTTTTTATGACCCCTCTTTTTCTTTTTGTTACTCATTTCACCATCCATATGCTCAAACCTTTCACGTAGGTGATGCCCAGCCTATCTGTGCTTCTCTTGTCTTCGATGCATCCTGTGAGCATTAAGCTCTCCAAGCCTTCCTTCTTCATTATATGTCCCCAAATTTCCGACTGTCTCTTTCTTTGTTTATAGCACTCAAGGAAAAACAATTGTATAAACAGTGTCTGATAATAAAATGGATTTACTACAGCATGCAAACTACTCTTAATAGAACCTAATGGTATTAACAATGGTGCACATTGTTTTCTTGGATGATGTTTTATGCAAGTTGTGCACACCATGTGAGCTGTGCAAAAACATAAATATTTACCTCATTTTGTGGAATTTGATGGCTGATTCATTGGTGAAGAGATGGATCATGTGTGCTGCATCGGAGCCACATACAGGTGGATCGCAGATGTTTTATGTATTGTGAAGGCTAATGCTCATGGCGTGGACCTAAAGAAAACAATAACAGTTGAGTGGGTAATGGTGGAAAAATGTTCTCTCTTGGACTTGCCTAAAGTATAGCATCGATCTCAATAGCATTTGATGCGAGTGATTGGTGAAGTTTTGGAGGAATTAAAAGATGAACACCAAATGTTCAGAAACCTCCTTCACTTGTTTAAAAATTGTTTGGATTTCATAAATGTTTCTGGTGGGGAAACAATTAACAAATATTGATAGTAGGTTGATTTGGTGTCAATAGCAAAAAGTTGGTTTTATTATGAGATACCCTTTATCATTACACTTGTTTGTATGTATGAGGGAGCACACACACATACACACACACACACACACACACACTATGAGGGAGCACACACACATACCCATACACACACACACACACACACAAACTACACATTGCTTGAATATAGTAAAGTTTCAAAGAATGAAACAATTGTACATTTGATATTTCATTTTTTGTGTTAATTGCTTCTTCGATTGTCTGTGATTTCTAAGATCATTACTGGTCCTTTGTACATCTTATCTCTTTAATGAGGAAGTTCCATATACGAGGTGTGGCAGGAAAGTCTCTAGTCATTTAATATTAACAAAAAAACAACAACTTCACACAATTATCCTAATGTCACTTCCACTTTTTCAAAACAGTCTGCAAAGTCCTCTTTTGGGATTGCCATTAGCTGCATTGTTGTGTTCTCCTTAATCTTGTCCATGGTCTGAAATCTCCTCTGTTTCAATGGCAAAAAGCCAGAAGTTGAAGGGAGTCAAATCTGGAGGGGGGGGACACACCTGGATGATGTGATGTTTCATCAAAAAGACCTGTACCAGACGTGAAAAATGGGCAGGTTCAGTCACTGTGAATGTGAAGATCACACAGTGCACAAGTTCACTCAATGGAGTATCGCTGCCGACTGAATAAACTGGGAGATTATCTGTTCAGGCATGAGCAGTAAGGTCCAATCTAATAGATTGCCTAGTTTCAAAAAGGCTATGCAACCGGTCCTTGAGATCCAAAATGGCTGGATACTTTCTGGACAGACCTTGTATGTTTTGATGATGATGTAAATAAGCATTGAAATATTAACAAACATTAACAAATATTTCTTGTTTGTTTATCAAATAGCGATTTTCTACAAGCATGTTTTCAGGAGTTACTTTTAATCACTGCTATCCCCAAGACTGGTATATTGCTGGTACATATTCATATGTTCTGACATTTATATGTATCTATGTATCTATCTATGTATTCAGACTTCACCCAGCCCTAACTGTTCATAGTATAAACTTGAAATTTGCACACACACACTCCCCTTAATTAGTAGGGACAATGTTTTTTTACCCCCCTCACCCCCTACACTTAAATAGGTTTTTAAAGGGAGGTTCAATTTTAAATGTAAGTTTATACTAAATTGGTTCCTTAGTTTGTGTCCAGCAGCGTTCATGCTTGTTTTTTGAAAATTTGGACTTTTTAGTGTCGAACAAAAGGCGAGAGAAGTAACTTATTCATTGATCACCCCTTTTTCCAACTTTTTAATTGATCACCCTCAACATCATTTAGGTTTCAGAATTGTCTGAAGGACAATGTTAATGAATGTTTATGTACAATGCTTTGTCAGTTAAACAACTTGTAATCTGTTAAATTTGAATAACATTCTTAATGCCATTCGTTTTGCAGGAAAACAACATTCGCTCCAAATTAATCAATATTTCTACAGATGGCAACACCAAACTTTTGGATACACTGGAATCTGTATTTCAAGAAGGTTTTACTTGGATCATCCTTAATCTTACAGAGCACCTCCCTGACCAATTCCTGCAACAATTATCACAAGATCTGGACAGTGGGTCTTGGAACCAATCTCACATTGGTATGACAAATTTGCAAATTATCTTTTATTCATCCAATGATAAGTTTATCATCTGTAAAATGTCTTCCAGGATAGGTAGATATTAATAAATATAGATGCAGGGAGAGGTTTTTCAAGATTT
>VCCN01003880.1:27183046-27196336 GCA_006491835.1 Architeuthis dux
AGGTTGTTCAGAAGGCAATATCGCACTTAAAATAAAGAAATACTACGAAATCAAAGATCTAGATTAATTTAATCTGTGTTTTATCAGGCTGTGCGTCGTTTATCATTTTAACTAACGTTTCCGACTTGAAATTCATGAAGACAGTAATGCAACACAGAAAATAAAGACTATTTCTGCCGTGTACCCAGAGGCTGTGACTTTGCGTAAATACCAACGACGGTTTAGCAACCGTTTAAAAGGGATGACCGTGATGTTTCTGATAAATTTCACACTCGATGGCCAACCTTTTTGGATAAAGATCTTCTGAAAATATCAGACCAAGCAGGTTTTCGTCAAAGCTGGCGAGATTTAGCAAAAGCGGAAAATGCATAATTATCATAACTCTACACGCACAGTGGAAACAAGCATGACAATAGATGCGCTAGTTCGATCTCATGGATTCCTTTAAAAGCCCCTTCATTTGAAAGCATATTCCTTCCTCCTTTAAAAGCACCTACATTTAACAGTCCCTTTCTTTAAAATGTTTCGGTATGTCAGTCAGTCAGTGACTTATAGGAGCTAAATACAGCCAAAAAGGCCTAGATTTTGCTGCAAAAGAGCTAAATCGGCAAATTTTGTTTCGGTATGCCAGTCTGTCAGTCTGTCAGTCTGTGATGCTTATAGGTACTAGAGGTGTTAGCGCATCTTAAAATCTAGGGAGTTTGGGTTCCCCATGAGCTTTCACCGGAGAATCGATCGTTATGTTCAACCATTTATTTGAATCGGTCTGTTGACCAGGAATGAAAGGATTCTATTTCTTCATTGCATTGTTACAAGAGTTGAGACATAGCTACTTTATGTTGTTGTTGTTAATAATAATAATAATAATAATAATAACAACAACAACAACAACAACAACAACAACAACAACAACAACAACAACAACAACAATAATAATAATAATATATTTTTAGGGGGCGGGACAGATTAGAAATGTTTTTTTTTATGTTTTGCGGGCCAAAGCGAATAAAGAAAATGAAACAATGATCATACAAACCTATGAAATCACCTTGTTTTTAATTATTAGACACCGTCAACCAAAACTGTCAAAATAGGTTTCTTCAGTTTTCAAGTCGGTCCGGCTGGCTGGCTGGCTGGCTGGCTGGCTATGTATGTATCACGCGTACAGGCCACACCAATGGAGCTAGAGGGCTGAAATTGTCAACATTTACTCCTTATTATGTTTAGCGAAAACTTTTTTTTATTCCCCCTAAATAGGTTTTTAGTGAGGTAGGGGGAGTCAATTTACAATGTAAGTTCATGCTAAATTGATCCCTTGTGTGTGCCCTTTTTTTTTGAAAATTCGAACTTTTTAGTGATCTAACAAAATTGTAATATTTTTCATTATAGGAGTATATTCCTACATACACTTCCATGTACTATCAATCAAGGAAAATTATGAAATTCTTTTTTGTGGACAAAATATTGTCAAATTGTGGTTCCTGTATTCAAAACTGCCTGCAAATGGCGATCAGTTAACACTGGCCAATAAACAAATTTAATATGATTAATCTTTGCAAAGGTTTTTTTCGCATAAATAGGTTGTGCCAAAAGATGAAACCCATCTCCATGCAAATGATTTTAAAGACGTATATCTTTCATCACATATTCAATGATGTCCGAGTGTTGGATGAAATGTGGTTACTAGTTTAGTCGTAGTTTGCCGGTCTAGAGTTTGGGACACGAGAAACAAAGGCAGAGGGAATGATGGGAAAGTGATTCAATAGATAACGAACTTCTGGCCGGTATATAAAGTTGTGCAACAGATCCACATACCAGTGCATTGTCCATGCACGTGTGGGAGGCCACATGGATACAAATTGAGCAGTAGCATCGCGTCTGTCGAATCGAAAACACGAATCCCTTGAATGAAGAATCGACAGGAAGCGCGTGACTTTCGTCGGAAGGTGTTTCCCTCGACGACCTGACCTACGATACACGGACGTCTGACAACACGTTCCGACAATTTCCGCTTGCTTTTACTCGTCAAATTCTTTTTACAAATTCAGTAAATGATGACCAAAAGGTTTGCCCGGTTTATTAAGTAAAGATAAAGGACATTATTTTTTGTAATTTTCGACATGGACTTTATCAACATATTTACCGTTATGTTCCATTATCTTCTGCAATCTTTCAGGCAACTTCATAATTCCAGCCTCAAAGAATCTTTTTATCTTTAAATTTTTAGCAACGACATCTTGGCTGCGTACGTTTTTTACTCTATTTTGTAAGGTTTCTAATTTTATAGAAGCTTCTTTGAATAACTTTTCTAATTCTTGACGTTTTCCTTTTAGTTCAGTTGATAATCTGTTTTCAACTCCCAGCTTAGTTATTAATAACCACTACCCACAACACTGGCTTATTGCTGGGTTTAAGTTATTCGTGTGTTCTGACATTTATATGTATCTATGTATTTATATATGTATCCGGAATTCGCCCAACTCTAACCGTTCATAGTAGAAACTTTGCCTACACATTCCACTCATTGAGTACGGAAAATGTTTTTTTTGTTGTTTTTTTTTTAAATTCCTGTTCAAAATAGGTTTTTAGAGGGGGTGGGTTCAATATGCAATGTAAGTTTATGCTAAATTGGTCACTAAATTATGGCCGCTTGTTTGTTGAAAATTCAGACCTTTTTTAGTGATCACAGCACAACAAAAGGCGAGAAAAGTAACTTATTCATTGATCACCCCTTTTCCCAACTTTTTACTTGATCACCCCCAACACAGAATATATGGGTGGCGATGATTCATAATTTCCCTTATTATTAATTATTATTATTAGTTGCTGTTATTAATTGCTTTTTCAATTCAAAATGCCATTGCTCACAAGTACAGCGATGGACAAGCAAAGAACTGTTTAGGTCCTTTTTGCAGTCTTCCAGGGAATTGAAATGTTCTTCTTCAAGAAAATTCTGTAAAGATCGTGATAAATGGTAATCAGAAGGCACAACATCTGGTGAATAGAGCAGATAAGTGAAAGCTTCCCAGACAATCTGTAAGAATATTTGGAACAGTACTTATTCGAATCAATCGTTTGATTCTTTGGTGTTCAAAGGTGTTCACAATAACCAATCCCACCATACACACAATATCACCTTCTTTGGATGAAGACCGGCCTTTGGTAGGGTTAGTGATGGTTCATTTCGTTTGCCCCACAATCTCCTGAATTCCTCATTGTTGTGAAGTATCCCCTTTTCAATACCCACACAATTTGTTTAAAAAATGGAATCTTTTCTCTACGTTTAAGTAGCAAATCGCACAGAAGAATACGACCTAAATAAAATGTTTTCTTGTGTCACACTAAATGCTTAAAAAATAAATATGATATTTTTCTGAAGATTTCCCATTCAGTCCTTCAACGTCTCCAACCTTCAGGTAAACGTAATCAAAATTTAGTGGAACTTCAAACTGATTGTCTATCATGGTTTCTTTAAAAAATATCTCTTCTCGATACAGGAATTAGTCGCGAACACATTGTATGTCCATCTGTTAACACCATCTTTAGCTATAGTCGTCTGTTAGTTGATCTGTTCAATGACCTCTGGGTTACATTTTAGATGACATTCAAGTTCATCTACTTAGGTAAAAGTCAAGCTTACATGAAACGAACGAGCATTCTTTTAGCATGTTGTTGACTTCTTCAACTTTGTAAGAGCTGTGCTTTCTTGTGTGTCTCTCAATTCAGATCCCATTCCTTAGGACATTCTTTCAGACATTCAATTCAGGTGGTTTCCCCAACGTATTCCATAAAATACGAAAAACCGTAGCCTTAATCCCTAGGCTGTTTCCTCGGTCTCTCTACAGGCTTCTGTAATCTGGTTACCTCAGATCCGTAGTCTGGTTCCCTCAGAATACCCCCTGGCTACTTCAACTTATTGACCTCCGCGATCACCGTATAATTAAAATTTGGTGATCCTATAGATTAGTGGTGTAAATTAGGTACCTACGTGTACCTCCTATATTATAGCGGAGTAAATTATTTTGACTATGAAAAACTGTATATTTGAACATTTCAACACAAATGCATTATCACCTTTCAATAGTTTTCAAATAACCGATTCATTTGTTCTAGTACACAATTGTTTTAGGATCGATGAAAAGAAGTAAATAAATAGCGCTTCAAATAAATGGTAAATATTAAACAGCTCTGTTTACAACCGCCACGTGACCAACGTATTCTGGCAGCATGTCGTGTTGGGGGTGATCAATTAAAAACATTGGAAAACGGGATGATCAATGAATAAGTTACTTCTCTCGACGAATTCTCAAAACAACAAGCGTGAATGCTGCCGGACACAAACTAACGGACCAATTTAGCATAAACTTACATTTTAAATTGAAACCCCTGGGGCTGGGGGAATAAAAAATGGAGACGTCGCACCATCATTCCTTCTCTTACAGCTGATACCATTGCGAGAATTGAGGAAACATCTTTGAGATAAGCAATAGTCATGATTGCTTCAGAGCTATCCTCTGCTTTGCTTAGATCGGTAAGTAGACTTTCAAATTCTGATGGATTGATTATTTTCTCCATTGTACTTGAGCTTTGTTATTTTAAAAGAGCAACGAAAAAGGGCAGCAATTCTGGTGCCGTGTCGGTATTGCAAGCTGTTATTTCTTCGATCTTGGACCAGACAAGGGCATCATAGCATTCTAAATGGACGCTCATGCATCTATAGTAGTGCCGTCCTTCAAAGGCCTGATCTGCTGACCCCGAGGCTATCACACCTGGGTCAATGCACCATTGCTTGTATCCTCTGCAACTATGCCGTTGAATAGCCGTTTTTGTCTGATACGCAGTTGGTGAAATTCGCCTATCAGCAAGATTAGGTTTTGGTACAGATCTTTATTCTTCTAGAGGACATGAAACAGTTTTGAATAAACTGCTTCATGAGAACGAACAAATCTGCGTGGAATATGTAGATCTGCCATAATGTCCAGCAAAAAAGAAATGTCCAGAAGGTATAAGCTTACTGCATCATCCACAGATAGTTATGGCTAGAGATATTCAGTAACAAAAACGGCAGTTTCATGCTTCATAAGTGCAACCATGAAGAAGCTGAAGAAGTCTTGATGTCCATGCCTCGTTGGTAGATAACAACGTCATCAAGGTATTCTTTACATACATTCTGATGGCTCTGCAGTTACTCTAAAATACTCTTGAATGCATTTCTCCGCTGTACAGTCTTATTGAAAGATGTTCAGGAACCGAGTAAAGAGAAATTCTTCGCCATCCAATCCAAAGGGCAGAGAGCCTACGGCAGACTACATCTTTTCTGAAACATGCATCAATTTCATCACGTGAATTCTCATCGTCGCTATAATCTTCCAGAGGAGGAGGTCCAACACGTTTCACAATATATCATGGTGCTACCTCTGCTGTCACACTGTCTACGCTGTCACATATATCAAGTTGTCATTTCGTTTTGTTACCTGATTTGAGTAATAGACACCTTCTCTTCTTTAGTTGGTAGTTGAAACAACATTCTGATTGTATCGTGGGTGGTGCTTGCACCTGTCATTGTTTCTTGCCTTCCATCGTTGTTGTCTAGAGCAGAGTTTCTCAAACTGGGTTCCGCGGAACCTTTGGGTTCCGCATCATAAATTATTGGTTCCACAGGCCATCATTTCTATCAGTTGATTCGGATTTCTTCCCATGCGACCAAAGAGAACTTACCGAGAATGGTTGAAGAGTTTGGTACAGTTTGTTACCCCACCTAAATTGTTAGAGGCAACCCAGGCAGAGCTAATCAATGACACATACAAAAGGGACAGCATAAAGGCTGGTACAAGAAAAGAAAGATAGAATCAGGAGCAAGTGTCAGGATTGATGGATTCGACCAGCATATGTTGCAAGGAGAAAGCGGAGAAAACAAGGAAGAGCACGTACGACTCATTTCCAAGTACCTTGGAACATCGGAAGGTATAAGCTTACTGCATCATCCACAGATAGTTATGGCTAGAGATATTCAGTAACAAAAACGGCAGTTTCATGCTTCATAAGTGCAACCATGAAGAAGCTGACGCGTCTTGATGTCCATGCCTCGTTGGTAGATAATAACGTCATCAATCATGTGACTGGGTAATTTCTCAAAATGTTGTCATTTGGTAGGTCTTACTTCACTCTATCTAGATATGCGATTTGTTTCTGATCACTACCAATATGTCCGAAGATATCAACATTAAAGAAAATTTAGGCCGTTTTGATGATGTCATCAATCATGTGTCTTCAGATAATTTCTCAACATGTTGTCGTTTGATAGGTCTCGCTTCGCGCTATCTAGATATGCAATTTGCATCTGATTGTGACATATATGTTCGAAGATATGCGAACGCCGACCCGTGCCTATTAGTGAACGCCAACGATATCTTAAGTCATATGAATCATCTTTCGAACGCCTTTCTATTTGGATTTAAAATTACGAAGACTCAATGTGATTACGACAAAGAAATGGATATTATATCTGTTTCTTTACTTAGTATTTGATGTGATAATTGCCACGTGCTTTGTCAAAGAAAACATTATTTCTAAAACTCAATTGCTAAGTTCTAAGTATGTTCCTTGCCAATATCTTTTGTCACTAGTTTTCTGTCCGAAGATAACAACATTTTTAAAGAAAAGTTAGGCCCGCTTTGATGACGTCATCGATCATGTGACCTGGTATTTTTTTTAGAATAAAAACAAATAATGAGTTAAGCATTAGTTACTATAGAATCTATAGTAAAATTAGTAATTAATAGTATTTTGTAATTAGGAATCGATCAGTTAAGCCTTAACAAGACTCAGTTTTGAGCCACGAAACACCATTCCATCTTCACACGTAAATTCAAAATTGCCCCCCAATATATTAAAATTTCCATCTTGATCTTAGTATGTAATCATTATATTATTATATAATCTTCTAATGCAGGTGGTGGGGGTTATAATACAAATATGTTGTAACTTTCATTTACTCTAGTGATTACATATATAGTGATACGGCAAATGTAGCAGTGTCTTACAATTGAAATGTATAATAAATGATTTTACTACAGTGATGCATTGTACATGATTTTATTATAGAAATGCATTGTAAATGATTTCATTATAGAAATGTATTGTAAATGATTTTTTTATAGTAATGTATTGTAAATGATTTTTATTATAGAAATGTATTGTAAATGATTTTATTATAGAAATGCATTGTAAATGATTTTACTATAGAAATGCATTGTAAATGATTTTATTATAGAAATGTATTGTAAATGATTTTATTATAGAAATACATTGTACATGATTTTATTATAGAAATGCATTCTACATGATTTTATTATAGAAATGCATTGTAAATGATTTTTATTATAGAAATGTATTGTAAATGATTTTATTATAAAAATGCATTATAAATGATTATACTATAAAATACATGGTAAATGATTATACTTAAATAAACAGTAAGATATATTAGACAAAATACGTCGAAACTATAATTTATTCTAATGTTTACATATATAGTGAAACGGCAAATGTAGAAATGTTTTACTATAATCATCATCATCATGATCCCTCATAAGTCCACTGCTGGACAAAGGCCTTTCCCATCTCCTTCGATGCTAACCTCTGCCAACGTGTTACCGGCAAACCTTTCTATCTCATCACTCCATCTTGTGTCTTGTCTTTTCCTACTGCGTTTACTGTGCCATGGGCCCCAATCTGTTAGTCTTTTGCTCCATCTATTGTCATCTCTTCTTGCTAGGTGACCAGCCCATCTCAATTTTTGCTGCCTAATTATTTGTATAATATCCTTCACTCACTCTGATCCATGTTGATATTTTTCTATCTCTTAGATCTATCCCTAGCATTTCTCTTTCCATGGCTCGCTGTGCGATTCTAAGTTGGTTCTCAGTTCGTTTTGTTAATTTCCATGTTTCGCATCCGTGTGTCATAGCTGGTATTATGCAGCCATTGTATACTTGACGCTTTAAGCACATTGGCAATGTGCTCTTAAATGATTTTACTACAGAAATGTATTGCAGATTATTTTAATGCAAGCTGCTTATGAAGCCCATTAAATAAAGGGTAGGATTTATTAAACAAATACTTCAAAACATTCATTCACTCTAATGATTACATATATAGTGACACTGCAAATTTTGGCAGCAGAGGTCGAGTGATAATGAAACAATAATCAGGGTTGTATTTTAACGCCGATGGGATTTGAACTCGGTATACGCAGGCCAAGTTTCGGTTTTTCTAATCACTGGCCACTGACTTTACTCCTACTCCACCACTCTACCGCTTAGCTTTTTTTAATATTTTCTTTTTTTTTTAGCTTTTTTCTGCACTAACAAACTAAATATCTTAGGCGGTCGGGGAAAACTAATAATTAAACACAGAATTTTATCAGTTTTGATTTGATATTTGTTTGAGCACACGCTTTGTATGTCCGTTCGGGTCGTGTAATGGTTAGCAGGTTTGCCTCACACGCGAAGGTCCTGGGTTCGATTCCCGGTGTGGAAAACTCTTCATCAGGACAAATTTCCCTGTGAACTCAGCAGCTAATTGAGTATACTCTAAGCTGTTTGATTAGGGTGGAGGTATCCCTTCGGTGGACTTGCATGCATCATAAAAAAATTGTAGGAATAAAGTCCTGGTCTCGACCAAAGATCACTAAGCTGTCGCATGCAACATGCGTCACCGGGCTACATACTCCATTGGTGCGGGACGGGACGCTTTACCTTACACGCTTTTTATGTTGGGCGCTTTTTAAATGAGTATGCATATATGTATGTATCATAGTTCTCCGCTTATACCCTCAACGAGGTTGTAACAGTTTTAGGTACTCCCGGGAAATTGTTAGTAAGACCCACTCCCGGCTTGCTAGCCCTGGCGAAGCTTCTTTCTGCTTATGGCACCTGGTATTCCCCCAATCGTCACCCATCTAGGTGGTGACAAGCTCGACGTTGCTTAACTTCAGTAGTCTTGCAAAAACCGGTGTATCCAACATGATTTGACCATAACATAGCCTCGGGGAGTGGTTCCTAGTCCTTGGGCTGGGTGCCAAGCAGAGAAGCATTTTTATCATCGGTTCCTTTCTCAATAGCTGTTTGAACTAGAACGCACTCAGAGAGCGCATACCTCTGCCAACCTCACTGCCATAACCCATTGCCCAGAGATACGCATATAGTAGAGCAGGGGTTCTCAAACCGAGGTACGTGTACTGTAGGGATACGCAGATGGTAGAGCAGGGGTTCTCAAACCGAGGTAAGCGTACTGTAGGGATACGCAGATGGTAGAGCAGGGGTTCTCAAACCAAGGTACGCGTACCCCTAGGGATACGCAGATTGTAGAGCAGGGGTTCTCAAACCGAGATACGCGTACTGTAGGGATACGCAGATGATAGTTCAGGGGTTCTCAAACCGAGGTACGCATACCCCTAGGGATACGCAGATGGTAGAGCAGGGCTTCTCAAACCGAGGTACGCGTACCCCTAGGGATACGCAGATGGTAGAGCAGGGGTTCTCAAACCGAGGTACGCGTACTGTAGGGATATGCAAGAGAAATCACGGTGGTACCCATTTTTCTTCTAAAAACAATGGAATTTGTAAGGAATCACAACCAACTAAACGGAACTCGTGTGTCTTTGTCCACACTACGTAAATCAAAAGGATTATTCTATAAAATCAAGCATCTCTGTCTTGCACGTATATCCGTTCTCATTCGTCTTCTTTCCCTACTCTGGTTCTGCCTTTTTTAATGTATAAAACGCATTTCGTGCAAAGCTGTCATTGGGAATGATGCGTGTGTATATCTTTGAAACTGTGCCTAAAATTGAGTTACTTATTGGAAAGGGCCAAACTCATTCATTTCATTGAAAATGTTACATTAAAATAAATTATTAACGAATACTGCATGTCTATTGTTTGTTCTATGGTATCCATACATTTTACACTATATTCTTTACTAGGGGTATACCAACACTACCGGACAGGACGAAAGGTTACGCATGAAGAAAGAGTTCGCGAACCCATGTGGTAGAGTCCCTGAAATCAAGACTTATTAGTTATTAGTGTCTGTAACTGTAACATAGAATCGCTTCAATTATAGCTTCAGCCTAAGATGTCTTGTTTAGGATCGAATTCTACAGAAGACCACTGACTGCTGACTTCCTTGCAGAAACATGGATCAAATGCAGCCTGGAAAAATCACTAAGCAACAAGCAAGTCATCGTCGACTCTTCCAGCGAATCTGTGCTGATGCACACAATTTCGTCAAAACGCGATTCTTTTCCTCGTTGATTTGGATATGAAAGTTTCGTGTAATATCATTGACAGACTGGTACAGACTGAAGGAAGTATTTTTTTTCTCTCCTTGTATGATGAAAATATTTCCCACTTCCCGATTGAAATCTCCAAACAACCTCCCACGAACAAGTTTTAAACCTTTCACCACGTGGTCTTTGACCAAATACTCACTCGCCAAAATAAATTTCTTCTTCTTCTTCTTCTTCTTCTTCTTCTTCTTCTTCTTCTTCTTCTTCTTCTTCTTCTTCTTCTTCTTCGATGCTAAAACGTTGATCTGAGTCACCCCAGATGATATACACAATAGACAAAATCAAGAACAATTGAAACATACGAGGTCTTTCCGGAAAGTATTCGGCCATTTTGAATATCTTGAGAACTCGTTGCGCGGCATTGATGTTACTTGGCAACCAAGTAGGAGGGACCTTACTGCGCATGCATGTACATATACTCTCCAATGGGCTTACTCAGTCGGCAGTGAGACGCCATTGAGTGAGTTTGTTTACTGTGTGACCGTCGCATTCACAATGACAGTCTGCACATTCTTCACGTCTCGTGCGAATCATCCTCCCCTCCTACAGACCAGATTTGGCTCCCGGCGACCTCTGGCATTCTAAAGAGATTTAGACCGTGGACGGGATTAAGGAGAACGCGATGAGGCAGTTGATGACTATCCAGAAAGAGGACTTTGCAGAGTATAAGAATCGCTGGTATGAGTGTGTGTGGTGCCAAGAGAAGTACTTTGAAGGGGACCAAGACATCATTGCATTAGGTAGGCCATTCTTTTGTTAATATTAAAAGGCTGGATACTTTCCGGACTTACCTCATAAATGGAATAAAGACAAACAAGTGATTAAGTGTTGAAGTGTATTTTAATTTCGGAGCGGTCAATCTTGCCATGGTGTACCGAGACTGTAGGGTAGACAATGGCGTTTTTGGCCATGCAATAGGCGGTGGTATTACCAGACTATCTAATAGACAATGGTATAACCAAGCTATGAAATAGACAATGATATACCAGACTATAAAATAGACAGGATGAATACCAGGCTATAGAAGAAGATAAAGAAGAGAGGTCTGTATAAACAAGATATGAAGAAAATAGGTAATGATATACCAGACAATAAGATAGACAAGTTGAGACCTAGCTGGAAGGTGTTTACCAATCAATAAGACTTACAGGTGTATACTTAACTATGAAACAGGCAAGGGTGTCCCTAACCAGACAGAAATACTAGCGTAGAGGATGGAGACTATAGATTTCGCTTCGAGAGCTGCTAATAAAGTTGTTAAATTTAAATATACGATTCTTGACTGAGGTCTTTTTTCGAAAATAAATCAAGTATGCCTGGTCAGGTACTGCGTTTTTATGTTTTCGTTTTAGTATTGACCAATGGGTTGGCCTTTTTCAGTTGTTGGGTTCTTGGTTGGGGTTGGTAATATTCAAGACAGAGGCATAGCTAGAGATTTAGGGGACTTGGCCATTTGAGGGGGAGGGCTACAACAGTTAGTTAGATTTGTCTGTAAAGATTCTGTAGTTGAACTACTGTTTATAAAGCTTTGGGGCTTCCATCAATTGGGTGCCCGGGCGGGGGCGTTTTTTCAAATAGTCCCCCATAGCTACACCTCTGATTTAAGAGTATCAAACAATTTTGAAGTAACGGCCAAAATAGACAAAAGAGATAAGTTCTTGTTATTTTGCAAATTCAAAAAGAAAAATGCAGAATAAAGAGAAGCTTAAACATGCTGTGTTCGCATGATTCAATCAGGATTAACGTTCGAATTTTCGGTTTTTCTTCTTTTCTTTCCTTTTTTTTTTTTGAGGTTTCATTTGTAGAAGACCCGTTTCAGAAAGTATTTACGTTAATAAGTAAGACTTTCAGATTTTTTAATCTCAACAGACCGAACAATGTGATTATTTTAACAATTTCATATGGCGGGTTTTACAAATACAAGAACTTGCTGACCTCATTATTGTTCAACGCAGTAATAACAGTTTTGGATTATATATCGCAGTTTGGGGGGAAATTATTAATGGACTGACCCCAATAGGCATTGTTCGTGAAAGACTTGACTGAAGTCTACATGGTTACTGCCAGGCTAGAACTGTAACTTTGTTTTTAATATGATTGGTCAAACAGTGACCATTTTCCCCCACCTGAGCTGTTTGCAGTTTGTTAAGATATTTCTTTTTATTATTTGATAATATTTAATTATCAACTCCAGTGAAACATTACCATTAATGTCATTTGTAAAAATAGGAAGTAAATGAAAAAAAGGGGTCTTGTAGCGAACATAACAAACGAAGACACGGATCGCCTCAACAATGGAATGTTGAATTCTTTGTGAAAGTCAGAAAGGATTGCAAAGAATGTCAAAAAAATAGGAAAGCGACACTTAAAACTCAGCACATTAAAATAGATACCCATTTTGTTTTGGCTTCTAAACCTTTTTAATTTGGGGTACAGCACTTTCGTCTATATCACTTTAGCAAATATCAGTTTTGTCTAAATTACTATGGTCTAAAATCAATTTGTCCCTACAATATCTCCAAAAGTTTTTAATGAATTCCAATGACATTTTGTCGAATGGTTGGCCATTGGCTAAGGAAGAATTGATGAAATTTTGGGGTGGATCCAATGATTTTCTTTCGATCGAGAGATATTTCTTTTATTAAATTTTGGGACGGATCCTGGAATTCTTTTCCTCTCAATCGATCTGGATCCACCCCAAAATGTCATCAATTCTTCATTAGCCAATGGCCTACAATTTGACAAAACCTTTGGAGATATTGTTTGGACAAAAGTGATTTTAGACCAAAGTGATTTAGACAAAATTGATATTTGCTAAAGTAATCTAGACGAAAGTACCGTAACCCGTCATTGGATATAATCCAAGTTTAAAATAGTGATAGCCGGAACCTGTCTTCATGTAAACTACCAAATTATAAGGACATGATTAATGTGGA
>VCCN01003880.1:27399416-27409421 GCA_006491835.1 Architeuthis dux
GTATACATCATTGTTTCCTATATGAAAATATGTATTTAACTGTAATTCATTGGAGAAAAGAAATGTTCTTGTTGTGAAATCTCCAAGCGCTCGCAATTAAGTATATTTTTAGGGCGAATAGACAAAATTGTAAGTCGATGCTGATGTTAACCGCGAGATAGATCTATATCAATATCAATAAAATATAAAAATCTGTCTCTGTCTCTGTCTCTGTCTCTCTCTCTGTCTCTCTCTCTCTCTACCTATATATCTATCTGTAGAGAGATAGACAGACACAGACAGATAAATACACGAACATACGCACAGATTAAGACTGGTGCTCAAAGAATCCAACGTTATTAGTTGATCAAATCTTCGGACATTAAAATGAACAAAGTGAAATCAAAATAGCTTTCGACGAGACTCGAACTTACATTCAATACGTCATGAGATCATATGAAGCTACTTCCTTATTCTGATTTCACGCTTCAACCATCGAATACATGATCGACCTATAACGTTTTGATAAAAACAGCAAAAACGGAACTAGTCCTAAACTCAAGAATATGTTACTTCATCTCAGAATAGAAAGAGCCAATAAATCGAGTTGAACAATTGCACAATTGCAGTCAGTGCATGTAGAGATGTCCACGAATTTATTAACACATGAAATTTACCACATGCATTTTTTTTAGCGAGTAAATGATGCACACATTTGTGCTTATAGCTCGCATCTACACTTTTGTTTAGAGTTGTTTTCTTGGTTGGTTCCTAGATTTGTTTCGTGTCGTGTATTTGTCATATTTGTTCTCGAAGTTGTTAACTGTATTTCTTTCCAGTATATTTGGGCCATAATCCACCGGGGTGTTCCAGTTATTTAAAATTCTTCGCGAGAAGTTTTTTATATTGTCTTTTCTGCAGTGCCTTCTGTATAACATGCTGTTGTTTCTTCTATTCACTGTTAAAAATCTATCAGCTGGGATATTGTCTATTTATTATTAGTATTAACTATAATGTTAGTATAAGTATGTTCGTAAGTACATGACAGACAAGCTAATACTATTAAAGACAACCTTACCCTTCCGGCTTAATCTTTAAAAAATAAAAGCAATAAAAAAAAAAATTGAAAACGTGGTTGTTCGAAATCGAGTGAGACGAGGTGGGGTCAGTGGTGGAGTGGTTAAGACTCTTTTTTCCATGTTAATTGCTTTTTGTCGACTTTATTGATCAGTGTTTACCGACAGACCAAATAGACGGACACAGGAAATGACATGCTAACGTCAAAGCACGTAAACATGGCAGTTGAGACGACCGAGTGGCACGTTACCCCTTTAACTGTGTAAGGTGGTAGAGAGTAATAGTGATGCATGGCAAGGTAAAAGATCTTGTCCATTGCAAGATAATCTATTGCAAGTTATCCATTGCAAGATAAAAGCCCTGACTTACAGATAGAACTGAGTTACCGTGTGTCTGTCTCCTCAACCGAACCGGAATATATATATATATTGATTTTCCCTTACTTTAATCAGGGGGTGGGATTTTTAGAGTCTTGAGCTTAATGTCCGTTTTTTCTTAATTTAATGCTCCCATATAGTGTTAATTTCTATGCTAGGACCACTGAGAAGGTTATTAGAGCCCAGTGTGTGCGCTGATTCTTTCAATTACCTTATCAGATAAAATATTATGAAGGTGGCAGATATTTGGCACGCTTGAAATTGTCCCGAAGAGCCTTGCAAAGAGTTTGAAAGAATTGGAAATCTGTGAAAGAATTGAAACCACAGCATTATCAAAATCAGCAAGAATACTGAGGATAGTGCTGGAAACTTACTGTCAATTGATCTCAAGTGGAAGACACCAATTATTACCGGTGGGAAAACTTGACGAGTGCAAAATAATGAACTAACACAGGATCTCCTTTTGCCATTTTTGACTAGATATTATAGAGATTTTTCCTTTTTAGGGTACTAAAAAAGAATACGTTGTCCATCTACTCACTCTATCACAGTGGTATACTAATGAAAGACGCAAGGCTAAGATGAATGGCAATGAGACATGGTGGACAAAGGTTTGTATTCATGCATCTCCCAAGTAGGAAAGTTACATCAACGGACATGACTTAAATTTGAACTCGGTTCACTGATTCCATTTTCACAGTCGCTACAAACTGCACCAACTGCGCCCCTCATGATGATGATGATGATGATGATGATGATGATTCTCATGGCAAAATATCTTTCTGTGTTTAATCAGTTGTCCTTCTAAAATGTACCAGTGTTGGTATTCTCTTGTTTTCATACCCCTTATTTCATCGCGATCAGTGCATTTGCGTAATCCTCTTCATAATTATTCTAAGGTACAAGCGGATAACTCTTTCCTTGTATCCTCTTTATAATGAGTGTATGGTAAGTATATGTAACCAAAACTGCGGACAGATAACTCGTGTCTTTCTTCCTTATATCCCACCTCTTTATTATGATTTTAAGGTATTAGCCGAATACCCGTTCGTATTATGCTCTTCATCGAAATATATAAAATCCACTAAGAGTCTCTCTCGTGGAAAACAAGATAATCTTACAAGCAAATGATTGTGTGTTCAATCCTTACTTGATAGTTCATAAATATGCCTTTGAGTCTCACTCGACGTTGTTCGAGCCAATCAAAGCAAAAAAGAAATATTTTACTATTGCTAATAAATTATGACGGTGAAACGACAACGACTAAAACTACCATTGCCAACACTGTTAAGACGATTATCAATTATAATTTTAATGCTGGTAGTAATGGTGGTGAGGATGTTGAGGCTACTGATAAGCTGAAAGGAACAAAGTAAGCATTGCTGTCGTTGTCAGCTCGTTTGTTTGGCGCCATTGAAGAGAGACATCTTTAAATTCAAAGTCAGCAGACAAAATCACATCAACAATTGTCGCTACGTTGCCCATCCATTTCAGGGTCCACTAACGAAATTACATAAAATGATTTACTGTGTATTGGCTTGACCGAGTGTTGCGTGTCTATTTTAATGACCAAGCATTGGAAAAAAGCGAAACTGCGGCTGACTTTAGTGAATTGCAGACAGCACGAGACGGGAATGTGTCGGGCGTCGTCGTCGGAGGGGGGCAGCGAGAAGAATGGAAAAGCCGCTACTTTTGTTCATCCTAACGATTCAATGGTTTCAATCAAAATTTTAGTCATTCGTTTTTCGTGTTATTTTCTTTAATTTTATCCACTTTTTATTTCTTTGAATTTTTTTTTAAAGCGGGAAAGAAGGAGGTTGGATTGAAACGTTCATGGATATAAAAGAGCTGCTTGGGAGCCTGGTGGCACAATTTCAGACGATATTAAAATTTTGCCGAAATAAATGAGTAAACAAATAGATAAACAAATAAAAACCAATGTAGGAATTTGTATAAAAAAATATTATTTTTATCGATACATATCAAATGTAGTTTTAGTTTTATTTCATTTATTCGTTTTACTCTTTATTGAAAAAGTTTTGGCCGGGTTAAATTTGTTTCGTTTCGCCCGTTTGGATGTTATTCACACAGGGTTGAAGAAAAATGACAGGAACGAATAAAGAAGATGAAAAGATGAAAGAAATATACGAAGATAATAAAACAGGGAATGCAAATAAAATATAAATATTAAAAAGAAATAGAAATCAGTGTGGCAGCAGTAGTAGTAGTAGTAGTTGTCGTAGTAGTAGTAGTAGTAGTAGTTGTCGTAGTAGTAGTAGTAGTAGTAGTAGTAGTAGTAGTAGTAGTAGTAGTGATAATCATCACCACCATCATTATCATCATCATCATCCATTATAAGTCCACTACTAGACAAAGGCCTTTCCCATCTTCTTCCATGACGGCCGTGATTGCGGTACCCTGTGCCATGTCTTACCCTCCATCTTGTGTTTGGTATTTTCCTACCGCGTTCGCATTCCCATGGGTGACAATCAGTTAACCTTTGGCCCTTCCTTAACTCTGTTGTTCTTCCTTCTTATTCTTATTGAGTGTCCAGCCCATCTCCATTATTTGTATGATACCCTTCACCCCGGGCTGCTCTCGGATCCTTATTGAACTTTTCTACCTCATAGAGTTATCCCTAGCATTGCTCTTTCCATAGCTCCCTGTGTTGTTCTGAGTTTGCTTTCATTTGATTTTGATAGTTTCCATGTCTTACATCCGTACGTCATAGCTCGTATTATGCAATCACTGTACACTTTAACGTTTTAAAATGAATGAAATATTAAAAGAGAAACAGTGAAGAAAAGAAGATGGGAAGATGAAAAAGAAAAAAGAATTCTATCAGTTATTTACACCACGTGGTTATTGCAGATTTTTGTAAGAACAAGAAGGAGGTGTTTATTAATACGAGTATTTTGGTTGTGATTCAAGTATTTCCGTGTAAATTATCATTTAGCTTAGTTTAGTTTTGTCACAAGGCCACAACTATGGTGCAACCCGGTGAGGATCAAACTCACTAGTAATGATTTGATTTAGGGAGCAGCTTGCAAACCATTACCCTACGGTGAGGCTCCCATTTTCCATGCAAGCAGGACCAGCCCGTCCATTAGGCGAATCTTGGCAGTCGCCTTGGGCACAAAGGTCTTAGAGGTGCACTCCAAACTAAAAATAATAGTCGTTAGACTACAACCAGGGGCGCAAATTTTAAGTCACGCCAACGACGCATAAACCCTTGCGTAAATTCTAAGTCTCGCCTAGGGCGCATGAAACCGTTGCACCAGCCCCTGCTTGTTAATTAACGAATCACTCACTAATTAATAATCGAGAATTAAAAAAAGAAATCTGGCAAGAATTATCAGTGTCCTTAGCACGAAGAGACGGTGATGTTAGTCATATCTTGAACAGGAGCAAGCAAAACCTCACTCCGCCCTAATGTCTAAGATATTTTCTTTTTTTGTTTCTTTTGAAAATGTCCTCTCTAGCCGAATCCCATCATTTCTCGCCTTTTTCTCTTGGCTGACAGTCGACAAATCAAGTGTTTCTTGTGACGGCTGCACTCGGCTTCACGTTCCCACATCAAACACCTGTTCAGGTAAGATTAATGAAGGTTAGTCCATTGTGACCCCTCCGGAGACTAAGTCAAAGGATGGCCGCCAAAGGCCTCTAACTGGTTCTTTGTCTTTGTTGTTTTGCCTTTTCGGATGGCATCACACTTTCTGCTTTGCCAAAAGAAGTCCTGAAGAAATAAAACTTGTTGATTAAAATTTACTTGCTTTGTCTTTCTTTTGCGTTCGGGTCAAGAGGAGGACGGTGGGCTGGTCGAGTGGCACTTGTGGTCCCCACCCCTGTTGTGGCCAGTGCTGTTGTTTTTGCAACGTGATATGTAAGTTTCTATTTTTGATTCTGCCAGAACCTTCGCAAACCTGTCCCAATCCTTAGCCTTCCTTCACACACCAAACTTTGTTCACTATCCACGGGATGTTTGTTTTTCAGAAACCGCCAACTAAAACTGTCAACAAAACTGTCAATATAGGTTTCTTCAGTTTTTAAGTTAATCTGTCTGGCTGGCTATATATGTATGTATCATGCGCACCAATGGCGATAGAGGGCTGAGAATTTCAACATTTACTCCTTATTATGGCTAGAAAAAACGTTTTTTGGTTTCATGAAAATTCCCTCCCTAAATAGGTTTTTAGTGTGTGTGTGGGGGGGGGGGTTCAATTCACAATGTAACTTTATGCTAAATTGGTCCCTTAGTTTGTGTCCGGCAGCGTTCACGCTTGTTTTATGAAAATTCGAACTTTTTTTAGTGATCATGGCCCAATAAAAGGCGAGAGAAGTAATTTCATTCATTGATCATCCAATTTTTTAATTGATCGCCCCCAACACGGTATGCTACCAAAAGACGTTGGTCACGTGGGGGTTTCTAGTGAGTGAATAGCCAGACCTGTAGTTTTTTTTTTGTCGTCTCCCGATTAATGAATCTTTTAGTGTTTACCCAAGGACGTTGTGGGTGGAGGGAGTTGAAAGTGACGTTAGTTACAAATGAGCATTAATATAATTTACATTTTCTGTTGTTTAATTCTAAGATATTTAGTTGGATATATCCAGCACAACCATTTTTCTTCTAATATTTCTTTGAGAGTTAAAAACAGGAACATTATGCAAGAAAAACCAAATTTGTTGTAATCAACATAACAAGGCATGCATTTAGACATGTTTTGTGATTCTGAATGTTAAACTTCTTGAAAATGTTTTTTTTAATAGAATTAAATTGTTAACTGAAAAAAAAGCAAGTTTGTTCGGAAAATTTGTTCAGAATTTTTCAAGGAGATTAAAAAGTGTAATTATATGGAGAGTTGCCAAACTAGTAAGTTAATTTTGATCCCCTGCTCAAAATCTATAATGGCCTCTGCAATATCAGGAAATAAAAACAGATTGTGTGCTTGTTCAAATTATGAGCAATACTTTTTTTTCCATCCAAGTCTTATCTATGCAGACTTGCTATACAATAAAGTGATCTCACGTTGCTATATGGAAGAGTTGCCAAACTAGTAAGTTAATTCTGCCCCCGCCCTGCTCAAAATCCAGAATGGCCTCTGCAATCTTATGAAATAAAAAAAACGATTTTGTGCTTGTTCAAATAATTATGAGCAATACCCTTTTTATGTATAAATTATCATTAATAAAAAAAGGTATTGCTGAAATCTTCCAAAGGTGAGAAATTCAATGCAAACTTGCTATACATGCTATAATTGTATCTGGTGGGTATCGCAAATTTTTCCAGGTATCATACTTTCTATTATTGGAAATTGTTCTGCTACTGAATACTAATCACTTAGAATAACTGGTTCTTGTTTTTTCCTTTTAACCTTAATCGAACTTATGGTTTTTAATTCAATCTTACACCTCGTTACTTCCTGTCTATTTATCTAACAACAGAGCCAAATTTGATATACTACTCATATTTTTAGCCATTACTAATATTGTTTAATTAATTGTTATTGGTAAATGAAATGTAAATATTAATGATGTGTAAGCGTTCATAGATTTTACATGCTATCAACTATTTGAATAGAGATTTGGTTCGATACTCTTTACTGTAAAGACTTCAGCCAGGTTTGAATTTATCTCACTCAATAACATGCAGATGTGACCGCTTATTTTGATCACTTTGGGACTGGGTCTTTAGATAACAAAAACCGGATGATAACATTAACCTAAGGATATAAAAATTCGAACAATTGATATTCATTGTTGTAAACAACTTCACATTATTACAAAAATGTTTTAATTCATTTTCATTTTTAGATAATCCTTAATTCATTAAAAAAATTTAAATTCATCTTGAATAATTTTCAATTCATTTAGTATAACGTGTTTGGGACCGACTGATTTTGATAACAAAAACCGTTTGATAACATTATCCGTGATTATAATAAACCAGTATGAAACTAAAGTGTTGGCATAACGCCTTATTAGACTAGTGTAAATGTCCTTATGTGTGCCATTTCTTGTTTGAAACATTTTATTTTATTCCATCTTTCACTCTTTTTGTATTTGAAGTGGGGATCAGATTGTTCATACTTTCTAAATCATACAAACCATAGTTTTGAATCTCCAGGACCGGCGGAAGGTTTTGATGCGACTTGGGCCAGACTTAAAATTCGTGCCCCCGGTTGTATTCTAACGATTATTTTTTTCAGTTTGGAGTATGACCTTTGCGCCCTAGGCGACCGCATAGCTTCACCTAATGGATGGCCTGGCCCTGTAAATTTCAATGGTGTAATATCTGTTCTATATTCTGCCAAGCTATCCTTCGCCCTGAAAGAAGTTAATAACCACATTTCCCTTTTCTAAAAACAGATTGCCACAAAAACGGATAAAACACGGATTTCATAAGTTTATTGATTTTGCAGCGGCATTTGAATTCATATTAGTACTTTGCTGGAAGCGCATATCAGGAAAAAATACAAACTGCTTTATAGACGATTTATTTGGCCTGGCTTGAATCTAGTGCTGTCTTTCTCAGAGGTGATCTTGCGATAAAAAAAAACGCTATGTACCGAAATCCAAACAGATCACCGTGGCCCAGTGATAGATTGCTCGCCCCCGGTTCAATTCACCGCCGATTGATACCAAATACTTTTAAAATGGTACTCAATGCCTAGGTCCTCAAGGACTAGGAACCTCTCCCCAAGGGGGTTAAGGCAAAATCACTTATCTCGAAGTTAAGCAACGTCGAGCCTTGTTAGTACCTAGATGGGTGACAATTGGGGAATACCAGGTGTCGTAAGCAGAAAGAGGCTTCGACAGGCCTGGCAAGCCGGGTCTTACTAACAATTGCCCGTGTGTACCTAACCCCACGACACCCTCGATGAGGGTTTAAGCAGAGAACGATGATACGTACCAAAATCCAAATAAAGAACCAAAATCCAAATAAAGGACCCAAGTTGAATTTCTTAGATGGAGCATTGTTATTATTAATTTTTGACAAGTTTAAAAAGATTAATAATAGGACTTATTATTCATACTAGGAAGTATAGCTACATTTTAAGTTTTTAAACATTTCGGGTATCGTAGCTTTTTATGAAAGAAATTGACTGTTTTACTTGAAAATAAACAAGGATTGGAATTCGTTTACATATATAAATATTCACTAAGCTTAATTTAGTCTAGCTTCAAGTGAGGATTGAAATATATAGCAATGGTCTGCCAGACTAACTTGCTAAACATCACTCTACGATGGACGATTCGTTTGTTTACACATTCATCTGTAACCAACAGATCATAAAAAGGTGTGTACATGTCTGCAATTCAATTGAATACGACATCGTTGCAAACCTTTTGGATGTTGCCTTTCTGTCGATTTCAGTTAGGCCGGATATCGGATAAAACGGACGAAATTTCAGTGGGAAAACAAAGCTACATGTGTCTATGAAAACTTCTGTAACTTGAAATCAATTAATTTATCGTACTAATCTTTGTGTTATTAATAAAAGAAAGATTGTAGAAAGTTATTAACTAAAAATTATTTCTGTAGACAATATAAAACCGGGAATAATCGGGGTTGAAAACTTGCTTACATTTGCGAACCGGTGAACTAGTAGAATTTGCGTTAGGAAATTTTAGCCCAATTTTCACACACATTTTAAAATTTCACCAAAAATATACTAATGAGCCAATTACAATAACATTTTCAGGTTGTATTCCATTTTGAATAAATGTCCTTATGAGAACGGTATTTTGTAAGAAGATTCATAGCATAGTATCGTAACTGGACCTCTTCACAATTACTACTATAATTACTTCTCCACATTTAGAAGTAAACAAACTTATAACGGTTTGGGATTTTCAGAGGAGTCAGATCTTAATTAATTAGACCTGAACTAATTAACCTTGTTATATGTTAAATAATTTTATAAAATATATGTTTTTTATATAGTTATATGATGTATCATGTTCAGTGTACAGTGTACATACTTTCCAATATCGTATACGTACAGTCATTATCATCAGCCGTTATAAGTACACTGTTGGACAAAGGCCTTTCTCATCTCCTTCCATGACAATCTATCTTGTGCTAACCTCTGCCTAGTCTTACCGGCAAACTTTTCTATCTCGTCCCTCCATCTTGTATCTGGTCTTTTTCTACTTCGTTTACTGTTCCGTGGGCACCACTCGGTCAGCCTTTCCCCTCATCTATTGTCATCTCTTCTTGTTAGGTGGCCAGCCCATCTCCACTTTTGCTGCTTAATTAGTTGTATAATATATTTCACTCTAGTCCTCTCTCTGATCCATGTTGATCGTTTTCTATCTCTTAGAGTTATCCCTAGCATTGCTCTTTCCATGGCTCTCTGTGCTATTCTGAGCTTGAATCGGCTAAAAACGGACACCCGTTCCCCCCTATTAGTCCGTTTTAACGAGGGCTCACTGTATGATATTACTTACTGCAATACCGATCTCCGGTTCTGTAGGCCGTGGTTCAATCCACCACCGAGTCATACCAAAGACTTTTAAAATGATACATAATGTCTCTCCGCTAAGCACTCAGCACAAGGACTAGGATTGA
>VCCN01003880.1:27711374-27722730 GCA_006491835.1 Architeuthis dux
CGGTAGAGCAGTAATATAAAGTGATATTATTTATTGATCCACGACGAGTTGTACAACAAGTTTCACTCTCTGGATTCATCAAGTGGAAGATGTTGATTTAGTTGTGATTAAATTATTTAGTTCATAGAATTTTTAAAATCTGAAAAACGGAAAATATTTGAACCTGCTGTAAAATCTGTTTTTCAGACATACGACTTGTGTAGAAGGTATCGACTTGTATTCTTTGCCCCTTGCACCCTTTTCAACCCTCCTTTTGCAATGCCCCCTTCCACCCTTGCCTTCCTGCGCCCCTTGAGTTTTCCAGCGCCTCCATATGTGCCAGTGGCCAGTGTTCGAGCTAGGCAAGCCTTCCCTATTTAGCAGATTGGCGCAACACAATCTCCCTGTTCCCATTTCTCGACATTTGACATTGCGTCGTACTAAGCTAAGCTTAATAAATATTAAAAAGCTAGGATTTCGAATGTGAATTTTCAAGGTAGGGCCTGCATATTTGACAGATTGGCGCAACACTTTCTTCCTACTCCCATTTCTCTTCATTTGGCTTTGTGCCATACTAATCTTAGCTTAGCAAATATAAAAAGGCCAAGGTCTTGAATGCTGAGTTTCAAGCAAGGCAGGCCGTCCCACCTTGGTAGGTTGGTGCAACACGGTCTTCCTTATCCCATTTCCGTGATTTAGTTTTATACCGTTCTAAATTAAGACGACATTTGAGGAAAACAAGAATAATACATTAAAACAAAAAAGAACACAGAAAAATTGCCGCGAGCAGAAATCGAACCACCGATCCCATTTTCCACGTTTAAGCATGTTTTCTGGTCTTAAACTTATCAAGATTACAGCATAACCTTGAATAGTACGGTTTTGATTAGTGTGAGTTTTAATGTAGTATGGTTAAGGTATTGCTGTACAAATTAATGTAATTAAATATGAGCTGAAAACAAATTAAGTGGTAATAAGAGCTTAAACAGTGCGGTTTTGAACAGTATGACAACTTTTAGAACGAATTAACCGCACTATTCAAGGTATACCTGTACTTGTAATATTTGCATAGCCCTGTCTCTTGCATTTTTATGATCGCCCAGTTCTTCTATCCCAATAATCCAGGGTAGTGTTGCTAGTTTATACACACTTGCATGGGAAATACGAATAATAATATATCATAACCAATGTTCCCTCTAATCTTTAGTAGTCAGTGTGCGCCACAATCGTATGTTGTGCAATTCTTTTTCCTGTGACAAAAGTATGTGAGCATTGAATGCTTGTACAAATGTAAACTTGAAATTGTTTCAAGATAATTTCGGCACAGCCTATCATTACTGGCTAATACAACTGTATTGGCATGTTTTAATATAAAACAAGTATGTTTGCATTCTACGAAGTAACATAGTCTGATTGCATTCTACGTTGTAGTAGTAGTAGTAGTAATTATAAGTAGAGGCACAATGTACATAATTTTAGGTCACTAACCTTTTGTGCGCACATTCATTTCCTTTGTGTGCTGGTTGCAAAAATGTGGGTTCGCCCAGCTCAGAAGAGACAATGACCATAACTGCATGCAAATAAATTCATGACTATGGCTTTGCACAACTTCTGCTTCTAAACCATGGTTCGACGACCTTTTTGCATCTGCGGACCGGCTCGCGTATTAATGAGTGGGCGGTGGGATAGATAAACGTCATAAAATAAGCTTGACATATGTGAATTATCCATTTCAATACATCTAGTTATATTTTGCCCAAAATCAATGAATAACGCATGCTTGAAAATCATTTGTGCTTAACCCATAAGAACCCAGACCTATTTCTACTTGAAGGAACATTATGTGAGATTCTGGGTAGGCAAATTGACACACAGACACATGATTGCACCAGGGTGTTCAGTAGATGGCATATAGTACACATCACGAGTTAAAATCAAGGATAACATAGTATGATTACATTCTACTTTCCTGTCGCTCCCTCATTCTTCAGGTTCTCTCAGTGTACCCCTCTTTCATGATATTATATAAGAGACTGTGCAGATCAATTAAATTGTATGTGACACCGGTGTCACAGTGGGTTCTTATGGGTTGAACAAGGCTTCCAATTAGTAATCAAAGAACCCAATTTGGTCGCAATTTACTTCAATCAAGGCATCCTTTGAATGTATTAAAAAGACATATGGAATCTTTAAAACAAAAAAGTGAGCTGTGATAATTCCACGGTTCTTTATAGCAAACATTTACATTTGCCTACTGCTGAACTAAAATTTCCCTTTAGATTCGGTCATGGTTATGAGTTTGTAAATCAAGATTACTTGGTTAGTCAGTCGTAATGGTTTGGTGACTCTACAAAGGGGATGATTAAATGGTCAAGCAGTACTTAATTAAGTTGTCAGCATTTAAGCCTAGTTGACAGATAACCAAAAGCTCACTAAGCTAAAGTAGTTAGTTGTCTATTTGAATGGTTAGTACCAGGGTGTGAAAAAAGCATGGTAACGCCGCTACGAGGCATATCTGCTCGTAGGGGGGCACAAATGACCAAAACAAGTAGTGAGACGGGAGTGCAGAGATCTAAACCAAAGACTGCAAACAATTTGATCGACCGTAACTCACCATTTTCCAAATCAATCGTAAACGAAAAAAACGTTTTTGCTTATAAAATATAAACAAACAATCGGATCGGCCATAACTCACTACCACCCTGGTAGAATCTCTCTACAAGCCTACGTACGAAATTTCATTGAAAGATGTTAAGGAATAACGAAGTTATCCAATTGAGAAAAAGAACGACGACTATGACAAATATGCCCATAGCGAATGATAGTCCCCGGACCTTTTTTTTCGCCGGGGACAAAAGGACAATCAAGGATAACCAGAAAAACAGCCAGGGAATTTCAATAAAAATCACATTCTTACCTCAAGTCCCGATTCTAGGAAGCAGCTTAGTGATAAATGAAAAAGTTCCAACGATAGGTTCTTTTTTTATGATTCCCCTTTCCTTGCCCCTCCCTCATTCTTCAGGTTCTCTCCGTGTACCTCTCTTTCTTTCTCATGCCTTCTGTCTCTCCTCCTCCTCTCTCTCTCTCTCGCTCGCTCACCCCTCTCATTGTCTGATTCTTTTATTCTTTCTCATACGCTTTCTCTCTTTCTTTCCACTACCTTTTCATTTACTCTCTTTCTATCTTTTCCACCCCGTCCAACTGACCACCCCGTGCTTCAGCTGACGGGGTAGGTCATCATTGTTGTCATTTTTTCCTTATTTGAACTCAAATTCATCTCTTCCCAACCTTCAGCCACCTGCCCACATCTCCTTCCCCTCTGCAGACTCAACAATCTAATTAAAAACAGAATTGTGATGACGTATTTACGTCGCTTCGAATGACTGATCTATCTATCTATCTATCTATCTGGCTCTGTAGGCTGGGGCCTAGAATACGCCGACTGCATACCCTGCAGAGGGATAAGACTCCCTCCCACAAACAGGGACCACCTGTTTTTGCACCAAAGTCGCAAGACTCTAGTTAAAAAGAATAACTGTTAACCAAAGTCGCAAGACTCTAGTTAAGGAAAAGTAACATTTCACCAAAGTCGCAAGACTCTAGTTAAGGAAAAGTAACCTTTCAGTAAAGTCGCAAGACTCTAGTTAAGGAAAAGTAACCTTTCACCAAAGTCGCAAGACCCTAGTTAAGGAAAAGTAACCTTTCACCAAAGTCGCAAGACTCTAGTTAAGGAGAAGTAACCTTTCACCAAATTCGCAAGACTCTAGTTAAGGAAAAGTAGCCTTTCACCAAAGTCGCAAGACCCTAGTTAAGCAAAAGTAACCTTTTACCAAAGTCGCAAGACTCTAGTTAAGGAAAAGTAACCTTTCACCAAAGTCACAAGACTCTAATTAAAAAAAATAAATAACCGTTTACCAAAGTTGCAAGACTCTAATTAAAACAAAATAACCTTTCACCAAATTCGCAAGACACTATTTGGGGGAATTTAAAACTGATATCGGCATTAAATGACCCATCAATGTTACGGTCAAATCGCTTGGACACACCGGTTCTCGCACGATCACCGAAGTTAAGCAATATCGAACCTGGTCAGTACCTAGATGGCTGACAGCCTGGGAATACCAGGTTCCTTAAGCAGCTGGGGATCATGCAGAGAGTCTCATGTAGCGATTCTGTTAGTTCTCCCAGGAGGAGACCGATCTCTGCACTACGCTCACGCCAAAGACCCCCCCCCCCCCCGAACTTTCTGGCTACGAGCGAATGAATTAATCTATCTGTTTATCTATGACTTTCTCAATATCTATCTGGTTCTTTTGATATCTTTCTATTTTTTTTATATCAATACATATAGTTTGTTTCGTATAGATTGTATTATAATTCCATTTATACGCACGCAATATCATAGATATGCATTATAGCTGGCTTTCTCTCAACCAAATATTTAGTTACGTACATTTTCAGATGCCCTGGGATCTCTAGTACCGATGTCCCTCACTGACTGACTAGTAGGCTGACATACTGAAACACTCACACCACTTATCGTTTCCCTCTCCTTCTGTGTATGTATGAAAGTGCAAGGGAGATAACTAGCGCAATTATGGTCTGACTTTCAGGCTTATTTACATAATCAGGAGGTGAAATTTGTATCGGACATCTCGTCATGTGACCAAGGTCTTACATTCCGAGAAGTTTAAAATTAATTACAACAACAGCGTCAACAACGACAATAACAAGAACAGAATAACAACAACAACGACTAGATCAAATAATAGTCTTGGCGCAACATAAATTATTAGTGTGATTGCGCAAGCACACTATTGGTTCTTCTATGTATTTTTATTTATTCTTATTCCGTTCATTTTTGGCGCTGCTTCAGTTTTCGAGATATGAACGCTATCCCAACACTAATTGATGCGTCTAAATGCCGTGTATTATATACAGTTTCGAAAAGTTGATTTTTTAAGGTTTTTAAAGGGGGGTTTACAATAATGCTAAATTGTACCCTTACTTTCCGCTATTCGTACAGTTTTGAAGTATTCGGTTACTTCCCTTGTGAATGTTGTAAAATAATGTTTTCTAGTATTTGTTGTGCTTTCATTAAGGTGTTTCTTTGTTTTGTGTTTCTTTGCGTTTTTTTTTGCGGTTTTCTTTTTGCGGTTTTCTTTTTGCGGTTTTCTTTTTTCTTTTCTTTTTTTTTTGGGGGGGGGTCCTGTGGCGCAATCACACCTGAAATTCCTTCAAGATATGCAGGTTCTAGTGATTATTATTATTATTTGAGTTTTCACACCAGCAGTGACTGGTGGCTTCCACTAGAGAGCAAGTGACAGCGAGCCACTTCATATTCCAGGACTTTCCTCAGTATTCTAGCCGACTTCAATAGTGTTGTCGTCTGGATAGCTACGGCTCTTCCCCGGATTCCTCGTTCCTCCATCCTCTTAGCAACCATTCCAAGGGGTACGCCCACTATTGGCATTACCGTCACCTTCACGTTCCTTAATTTCTTCTGCTCCCTGGTAAGGTCCAGATACTTATGTAACTTTTCGCTTTCTTTCAGCTTCACCGTTTGGTCTGCCGAAAGAGCGAAATCTACAAAGTGACACATTTATTTTCTATTTGTTCGCTACCACAAGATTTGGTCTTCTGGCTTGGATTAGGTAATCCACTTGAATCTCATAGACCCCGAGGACCTCTAGGACAGATTCTGGTCTGTGAATGTACCATTGGTTTGTATGGGCAAAATTCAGTCGCTTGCACAGTTAACGGTGGCCCACCCTACCACCCAAGTGTCCCTGTTCTTGCACTCCCTTTGGTCTAAATTGCTGCACTCTCTTACTATGCGGTTGATTATCTCATCTTTATCTCCGCATAGTCTGCATTTGCTGTTCTTTTGTGTCTTGTCTATCTTGGCCTTTATATAGTTGCTCCTTATGGCGTTGTTCTGGGTTGCTATTTAGGTTTCTTTTGTATAGCCATGTTCATGTCGTTTGATCAGCAATTCCTTGGTTGGCCTTCTGAAATGTCCGTGTAGTTGTTTTTCTTCCCACTTTTTGATTCTTGTTTATGTGTTTCCTGGTTCTCGAGTCTCCCTCTTCGTTCTATTGATGTCCCTGGCTGCTGTAATTAATAATTCTCTTTTTAGTATAATTTTCTAGTCCTTTGATTGAAAACCCATGCAATCATCAATGCTAATACGTCCTCTTTCTCCCTCGTTTCTTTTTACAATACAGCCTGCTGACATCGTCCCTCACAATGGAAACTGCCCAGGTATTTATTCCTTTGATCAGGTTTCTGCAACATAATTTGGTTTCTTATAATTTTCTTGTTCTTCTAAGGTATTCCTTGGCTACTTTTTCCTTCATCTCATTCTGTTTGATTGTGTCTGCTTCCGAGATACCCAGGTATTTGTGCTGCTGCTGCTGCTTCTGCTGCTGCTGCTGCTGCTGCTGCTGTTGTTGTTGTTGTTGCTGTTGTTGCTGTTGTTGCTGTTGTATAAATTTCGTTAGGAGTCTTCTAAAAACTAAATATTTATATTTCTCTTATAGTACTTCCCGCAATATCTTTGTTATCCGAAGTAGTAATATATTCGTATAGCTTCCATTTTTTACCACTAATGATAATATTAAATTTAAAGATAATGAAAATGAAAAGCTGTAAAAATATCTAGACTTTGTCAGGAAACTGAAAAGAATTTTGAACATCAAGGTGACAGTTTTAACCGTCATTATTGGCATGCGTGGAACAGTCCTGAGAACCTGGCAAAAAAAAGATTGAAATAACTGAAATCCGTGGAATAATCAAGACCATCCAGATGACAGCATTACTAAAATTAGCTGAATACTCGGATGAGTACTGGATTATCGAGGATATGTGTTTTCATTTGATCGTTAGTGGAAGATCCCTATTACTACCGGTGTGAAAACTCAATGAGTATAAATAAATTAGAATAATATTAACTATAAACGATAAACGATAAAATTCATAGCCAACTCTATGAAAAACTGGAAAGTAGACTTGACAGCTGCAGGAGAAAACTTAGCAGAGGTGTGTATAAAAAGGGGAAATCTTCAAGGAGACTCTCTGTCCCCACTACTATTTGTACTAACTATGATACCACTAAACAGAATATTGAAGAACAGCAAAGGATACCAATTCTCCAAAACAAAGGGAAAAGTCAACCACCCTATGTACATGGATGACACAAACTATTTGCAAAGGACAGGGGAGAACTCGAAACGCTGTTCAACAAAGTTAAAGAATACAAGGATGACATTGGAATGGAATTCGGAATAGAAAAATGCGCGCTAGTGGTTATACGCAGTGGAAGGCTTACAGCGACAGAAGGATTCGAATTACCGGACAACCCAAAAATTAGAGCATTGAACATACAGGGAGGATATAAATACCTGGGGTTCTCGAGTGTGATTCGATAAAACAGGAAGAAATGAAAGAGAAAATAAAAAAGGAATACCGTAAGCTAAATAGCAGAAATTTGATAAAGGGAATGGACGTGGGCAGTTTCGGTAGTAAGATACACAGGGCCATTCCTTGGATGGACAAAGGATGAACTCCGATCAATAGACCGGCAAACGAGGAAACTTATGACAATGCACAATGCCCTGTACCCCAGAGATGACATAGATAGACTGTATGTGAAGAGGAAAAAAGGAGGCAGAGGATTCATCAGTATAGAAGACAGTGTTCAAAAGGCAAAAATGAGATTAGAAAAGTATGTACAAGCAAGCAGTGTATATATAATGCAAAGCGCTCGAAGCAGTACAACAAACAACAAAGTAGCACACGACGGAATAGAAAAGAAGGCGACCAGGAAGGACAAATGGGGAAAAAAAACTATACGGGGAGATTAAAAGACAAATAGAAAATATCGCAGACGAACAATCATGGACATGGCTACGCAAAGGAAACCGGAAGAGAAAAACAGAATCTCTCATCATAGCATCCCAAAACAAATCCATCAAGGCGAAGATCGACAAAACCCAGGCAAACAGCAAATTCCGCCTATGTGAAGAAAGGGATGTGACTGCAACCACATAATCAGTGAATGCAGCAAACTAGCCCAGAAGAATTACAAACACAGGCACGACAGAGTAGCAACTGTTATACATTGGGAACTATGCAAACGACTGGGATTCGACCATGTAGACAAATGGTACCAGCACAAATCAGAGACTGTCTGGTAGAAGCTACAAATTACTTTGGGATCGACCACCCCATCTAAGCAAGAAGAACCTTGTAGTCGTGAACAAGGGAAAGAGAACCTGCCAAATAATAGACATGGCTGTACCTGTGGATCACAGAGTGAATACGAAGGAAAGTGAAAAGCTAGGAAAATATCAGGACCTGTCCCGGGAGCTGTAAAAGGTGTGGAACATGAACGTCCGGGTACTGGGAACTGTACCAAAGACATTTAAAAAAAGATTGGAGGCGCTAGAGATACAGACTATGCAGACCACAGCACTACTAGGGTCTGCACGAATACCGAGGTGAATATTGATGGTACAAGCAAGAAAGAAGAAGGCCCATGGGGAGGGAAACGAATGGGGATGGTTGGTACGGTACAAACCACAGCGCTGCTGTCAAATGTGAGGGCGATAAGAGGAGGGCTGAAGACATGGGGAGACTTACAGCCTTCAGCGATGATCACCAGACTGGTGAGAAAGTGCAAACCACAGCACCGCTGTGGACTGAGGACAAACCACAGCACTGCTATGGACTGAGAGGAAAGCTGGAGACTCGAGGAGACTTGTTGTCACTCAGTTTCCAGCTATACCCACCAGGTATCTGGTGTGAACAAATAATAATAATAATAATTTTTCTTCTCTCATACCGGGAATCGACCCCCGACCTTCTGCGGTTGAGCTAACCATTGTACCACCCGGACGGACTCATCATAATAGGCTTTAAAATATATTCTATTGTTTTTTGTATAAAGGTCGGCTTGAATCTCTGTACAGGTAATAATCCTATATAGTATTCTGTTTTCTTTATATGTAGGACCGTTACGCTTTAGAGTGAGAGTGCTCCCCTCGCCCTCCCACCCCAACAGCACTACTCTCCTTCACCACAAACTGGTTTCTTGCTTCTTTCATCCTTTCTCTTCACATCCCCGCCCACCCTTACAATATAATGAACAAGGCGAAGAATGGAAGGGGATGCTTATGTTTGGATGGGAGCAAAAGATGTTCAACCTTCACTATAACTAACATTCATTTATTATTCCTTCCTCACAAGTGTGAAGCCATAGTAGTATTATAGTAGTAACAAAACACAGGTATATAGACAGGTAGGAAAAGTAAGCAATGATAATAATAACAACAGATATATTAGTTTCATTTGCCTGTGTATGTTATTATAGTATAGAGAAAATAGCTTACCTAAGCCAATGACGCCCTAGTCAGCTTCAAAATACTCTTCATGGGACCTCACTTATTCCATCGACCCTTCCACTTTTCAAAACAGTCTGAAAAGTCCGCTTTCAAGATCGCCATCAGATGCCTAGTCGCGTTCTCCTTAATCTCGTCCACAGTTTGAGATCTCCTCCCTTTCAACGACAGGCATATCAACTCGCTCGGCCATTGTGAATACGACACAATACACAAGCTCACTTAATGGCGTCTCACTGCCGACTGAGTAACCAAACGGAAAAGTATATGTTCGTGCATGCGCAGTACGATCCCCTCTGCTTAGTTGCTAATTTACATCGAGGGCGTGCAACCGGTTCTCGAGATATTCAAAATGATATACTTTAATTACAGAAACATATGTAGCAGTAATGATGATATATTAGCTGTCAACACCCGTTGATTTTCCACGGATCCAGCTAATGATAAGACAAGATACGAAGAGGTTTTGTATCCAATCTTCCCCACCCTGGCTTAGGTAACAATTACCACATTAACTTATTTATACAAGCATACTGTCTACAATACCCACAGCCAGTGCCACATAAATACAGTACTCTGATTTAGTCTAAAAATACACCAGCAAAATGCAAATGTTTCGCTGTTGACATCTCTGAAAATGAAAACAGAAGAAAAACAAGACTGACAGCTGCAGGGTCAAACTCCACTCCTACTTCTATTCCGACCGAAGATGATTACTGCAACTTTTGTTTCCTATATTTTCTTTTCTATATTTATTTGTTAGAATGAAATAAGCACATGCGTATCTGTATGATACATTTTCGTTAATGCCTAAGACTTGTCAATTTAGCGCAGTCGGTAAAACACCCGGCTTTATAAAGTAGAAAGTGGAAGACTGTCATATTTGAAATTACACGAAACAGACCGATTTGCAAAGAAAAAAAAGGAAACAAACTTTTAATAATTTGTCATGAACGCACGAATACAGCTTACTAATACATCGTTGATAATAATTATGTGTCCAAATAGTATATATGTGGCTGGATGTTATATCCACGTCGTCAACTGTTATGTTTCGAGAGTTGTAACAAGACTGGCTGCTGCAGGGTCAAACTCCACTCCTCCTATTCCGACTGAAGATGATTATTGCAACTCTGGTATTGTATATATAACAAATATAAAATTATAAAAAAATATTTTCTTTTCTATATTTCTTTATTAGAATGAAATAAGCACATGCATATGTATGATGTATGATTTCGTGAATGTCAAAGACTTGTCAATTTAGCTCAATCAGTAAGTCACCGGCTAGCGATCACTGGGTCGTTAGTTCAAACCACGGTAGGGGAATGGGGATTTCACACATCGGTTTAGATCCCAAACTTTGGTGAGGATTGGTCTTGTTACGGTAGGAAAACAAAGTCAACTCCTGACTTTGTCCTGGAGTTTGACAATATGTCTGGTTACGAGTTAATTCCTTCCAGCTAAATTGTGTTTTTACTCTCGGATGTTTTCTGAAAATCGGTAGAAGAATCGGGAATTTACGTATTTACACCCCAAGATTTGGTGAGGATTGTTCTTGCTGTTCTTGTTACGGTAAGAGTTTGACGATAAATGTTTAAATAATGTCCAGTTGATAAAAAAACAGCGACAATTAGCGGCTTCTGGGGAGTCACAATTGTGTCTAGGTTTTTACTAATCAGATGTCGATAAATGGTAGGGTTACCATATGTGAACATTAAAAGAAGATGTATTTGTAATAATGAGACAAGTATTAATTTTACAAAATCATAACAAGTAGTTGCGTTGTTGCTGGTGGTGGTGTGACTATTTTTTTTGTTGTTGTGAGAAACCACACGGAGATGAGCAGTCAGATATGGAAATCTAAAACCATTAAGGTGAATAACTAAAATTGTTTTCCACACATCGAGACATTACATGAGCTTTTTATACACTAAAGGTTATCTACGATATCGGATAGCAGACGTGCACAAATT
>VCCN01003880.1:27983329-27997014 GCA_006491835.1 Architeuthis dux
TGTAAACAGCCTCGACCGGAGTTTGAACTCGGTTCACCGATTCCATTGTCCACGCCACTGGCACCCCCAATCAAGGATAACTCACTCGAATAGAAATACTGAAGCAATGGAGTATTGACAACCGGTTCCAATCAGTAAATGATTGAATCTGTTATATTCAGATTCATAGTTCAGTCGTTCCTTGGAGCAGTGGTTCCCAACCATCAGGCCGCGGACCGGTATCGGGCCGCAAAGCACATGCTATCGAGCTGCTATTATTTTATTTTCTTTGTAAAAACAAATTCATTTCCTTGGATCTTAATATTAAATCCGTTAGATAAAACCTTTTAGAAAGGAAATTGACTGTATTAGCCACTTATAAATGACTTATAGTTGACTTACCACCTATATTCCGGTCGTGATTAACACACAACCCTCGGCTCGTCCGCAAGAATATTGTCAATATGAAACCGGTCCGCGGACTACTGCCTAAGAGAATTGCGAAATAATGTTTATGACGCCGGACAATGGAGGAAACAAAACGATTTCAAGTTTTTGCATTTAGCTGGTTTTGTTTCAATGCGATGTCTCAGTAAAATGGGTGAATCTAAACTTAAATTTCCTGTCCTACTGCCAGTCATCATTATGCAAATTGATATTGCACAATGCGATACAAGAACAAGAGTGAGGTTGATTTTGTGTAAGTCTATCTCGGATTAATCCTATCCATGGCTCATTTTGTGCCGACCGGACAGGACGTTGCTTAACTCTGTTTATTAAGCGAATACAGGTATTTCAATGTGCTCAAGCGTAACTAATATTTTGTCGAAGTGGCAATCCTGATGTCATTGGTTGAAATGAAACGCTAATAAGTTTCTCCATAGAAATGTGCTTCAATAGTTTGTATATTAGAAATGCCATAAGATTCGGCATATCTGACAAGAAGAGCTGTCAGTTTAGTTCAACGTGTTTGGCAGCTTGAAAAGGGGAAAAGATCAAGAGCGAATGTAATGAAATACAGTGAGTTCAAAAAGTATCCGATACATTTCAAAAGGTTTATTTGAACACACCTTTAACAACTTTAACACACCTTCAAACCTTCACCTTCAAAATAAACTTAGACCAAAGATTTTCTGATTGTTGTACATACAATTTCAATGTTCAATCTTGTTTCAATATTTTTTTATTTAATTTTTGTATTTTTTAATCTTTGGTCCAAATAGTGTGAATTTTGAGGCCGTATAAAGACGTCGAAATAAACTCTTTAGAATGTAGCAGATACTTTTTGAACTCACTGTAAATATTAAAGATGTTAGTGTAGAAAAAACGGAGACTTGTTAGGGATGATGAAGATTTGGGAAGAGAACAAAGTAAAGGGGGGAAAAGTCGAGAGAAAAATAATTTGGAAATCTGAAAAAAAGGGAATTTCAAAGAACGAAGCAGATATTCACATAGTAAAAAAAAAGTAGTATTAGTAGTAGAAGAAGAAGGGGGAGGAGGGGGAAATGACAACAAGAAGAGGAGAATGACAAGAAGAGAAAACTTGCACAGTTCCCAATGAATCATTGGTTCCACTCTATCGTGCCTGTTTTTATATTCCTTTTCCGTCAGTTTGCTTCATTCACTCGACCAGTCAGAGGGTTCAGAGGAGGTAGATTTTGGCTAGCGCTATTGAGCTTAGTATAGAGATCGGTCTCCTCTTTAGGAGGATTAACGGGATCGCAACGGGAGACTCTCCACATGATCCCCAGCTGGTTACGACACCTAGTATTCCCAGGCGGTCACCCATCTAGGTGCTAGACCAGGCTCCACGTTGCTTAACTTCGGTAATCGTACGAGAACCAGTGTGTCCAATACGATTTGGCCGTAACTATATTTCGCAATATTCGCGGAGATACCTTTGTTAAAGATGCCAAAATTCAACAATCTCATCTTATCGCTCTCAGCGAATTCCCCACGGCGCAGGGGTAATCAGCTAAAAATCCCACACTGAACCGTATCCGAGAAGGCCGCCCGTATTACGCAGGCCTCGGCACAGTACTGTAATATATAGGGAACGGCCTATGATTTTCCCTTCTTTTTGTTTCACTCGCTGTGGTATCAGTAGGAACCCCAGCTATAAAAAGAACAACAAGGAAAATAAAAACAATAAGAAACAAAAAAGAGAGAGAGGCAAAGGGACAAACAGACAGATAAAGAAGATGAGCGATCGTATGATGGTCTTGCTGGTTTGGCTGGGGAGAGTAAGATGGGTGGTTGATCTTTATGATAGAGATAGATAGAGTAATGAACGGAATGTGGAGAGCAATAACCGTGACAAGGCTTCTTATAGAGCGTATTTCATGGTAAACGTTTAAATAAAAGCGTCGTGGTTAGGGTTACGATGACTGATTATATCTTATATATGCTTGGCCTACAGTGACAAATGACTCTCCTTATAGGAGTATATTTGTAGGCATGTGCGAAAGGAGGTAAATACAATGAATTATCTAAGTTTGTATGGACGTGATTTTTAATGTAGAAGCGAATGCATTTACTGATCAAGAATCACGAAGAAGGTAGAAACATACGGGCCAGTATGTTTCTACCTCCTCTGAACCCTCTGACTGGTCGAGTGAATGAAGAAAGCTGACGGAAAAGGAATATAAGAACAGGCACGATAGAGTGGGAACAATTATTCATTAGGAACTATGCAAATTTTCTCTTCTTGTCATTCTCCTCCTCTTCTTCTTCTTCTTCTTCTTCTTCTTCTTCTTCTTCTTCTTCTTCTTCTTCTACTACTACTACTATTACTACTATTACTACTACTACTACTTTTTCTGAATTCATTTGTCTACTTTGTTGGATGAGGTAGTTGCATATTTCCCAGGTAGAAAGCCAGGATTTCGAGGTAAACAGACTCTTCCTACTTTGAAGATTGACGCAACACAATTTTCCTACCCATATTTCTGCTTATTTGGCTTTGTGCTGTTTTAAGCTAAACTTGGTAATTAAAACATCAGCAACATGAACTACATTCGAATATCGATTTCAAATATCGACCATCATCAAAATTGCTTTTTGGGGTACAATCGTCTTTAATAATGTGTATGCATACTAGAGGGTGTAAAAGTGTTCGGGGCAATTGTGTCTGTGTATGCATATGTATATCTGATTATGTATTTGATATTTGCCGACGAAATGTTACAGTATGATTGTGAAACTAGTGATTTCGTATAATTCTAGCGATGGCATTAATCATCAGATATTTTGAATATTTAATGGCTGAGTGACCTAATTTACATAATTTTGCGATGGTTCCCGGAAATATAGTTTAACAACTTTTAGAAAATGTATAGATTGTGATCCGTTTAATTTGAGATTTTAATGATAAACCAAGACAGTCAAATTTAGTCTCCAGGAATGAAATGATGAAGAACAGAATGAAGGAGGGAAGAATAGATGAATGAAAGAAGAATTAGGAAGACATCAAAATAAATAGAAATTTAACGATGCAACAAAGAAGACAAAACAAAGAAACAAAAAAACGGAAAGGATGCAAATAATGAAGGTAGAGGATGAAAGAAAGAAAGAAAGAAAGAAAGAAAGAAAGAAAGAAAGAAAGAAAGAAAGAAAAAAGAAAGAAGATATAAAATACAATGCCGGAACATTGTAAAAAGAACAACAATAAATTATTCTAATAAAAAGGAAGAAAAATTAATAAATTAATGACAAACGGAAGAAGAAATGAAAAACAAAGAAGAAGAAAAAAAACAAGTGTACAAACAAGCAAAGAATAAAAGGAGTGAACGAAGGAGTAGATGCATCATGAGAAAATAAGGCAAATAGAAAAGAATTGAAGAAGAAATGTATGAAAGAAGAAATGAAAGAAGAAATGAAAGAAGAAATGGAAAGAGAAATAGAAAAAAATGAAAGAAAAGCATTAACCGATTGAAGAAAGATAAACAAAGAAAAACATAGAAGAAGGCCAACTAGAGAGAGGAAAGAAAGGGCAAAGAAAATGAAGACACATTTCAAATCCATTGTCGGGAACTTCTTTTATTAACTGTGTTGCGTTAGACGCGAGAGTCAAGAGGTATGTTCATCTATAATTGAATCTGGAGTTTGTTGGATGAAGACGGGTCTTCCAGCGTCTGACTATGTTTGATTAACAAAGAAACGTTATTCAAATGTCTTTGGCCCTAGCAGACACGCAGGATTGGATTGAATTCGAGAAAGGACAATGTTCGAGTTTCTAAACTGACCAACAAACATATGCATCAACTTCCCAAAAAGCACAACTAAAGGGGAAATAGTGATTACGGTAATCTTAAAACTAGAATAAAATCTGTAAGTTTGCAACATTCAACTTTTCTTCTTAGTATATTTATTGAACAGATGTATTTCGGCTTGTCAGGCCATTTTCAATGTTCAGTAGACAGATTCTAATCAAATTCTGATTATAATATTACTAACCAATTCCATTCCAGAAGAAGGCAGACAGAGAAAGAGAAAGGGTTAAACGATTTCTGAAATGCACTTTGCTTACGGCCAAATCGCGTTGGATACACAGGTTCTCGTACAATCACCGAAGTGAAGCAACGTCGTATCTGGTCAGTACTAAGATGGGTGAGCGCTTGGGAAATACCAGGTGCCGTAAACGAGAATGGTGAATTGAGAGACGCCACTTCAGGTGCTTATCGCCTCTAAGTCTATTTCACATATCGCAAGCCGAGACAAGAGAACCTTGTGATATGGGAAGCCTGAGCAGGGACGGATGATGTCGTAGCCAGGGTAAGGGCACTAGCTAGCTAGAAATGTACTTTGTTGGTAAAGCTCTTGGAATCTGATTAGAATTGGAGCCGGCGAAATCCCGATGGAAAAGACCTCAGATGGGACATTGCGGTCAGAAGAAACAGACGAGGATGACCACCGCTTAGAATCTGTACGCTAAATGGCGATTTAGGAAATAAATATAATTTTACAGAAAAAATAGAGAACAGATAATAGTAAATGAATCAGTCCCTCTCAGGGAAAGTTCATAACGTCCAAGTTTTTTTAGTTTGTCGTCAATTTGGTGAAAGTTGCTAGAACATGTCATTTTACGGAAGAATATCCGCATTTCTGGACTTGATTGTGTACCAATGAAGCAAATTTCTAGCACTAAATAACTAATATTAAATTTCACGACAAGCAAAATTGCCTCAAGTTCTGGAAGACTTGGCACCGCACAGTTTACTGAACGAAGACGAGGCAGTATTTTTTAAATCTTATAGATATTGATAGCTTGTTGAATGTTGGCTTTTATACTAGCCACCATCCAAGATTGGTTCAATACAATCTTCCAATGCAATGCATGCGGCTGGTGCCATACATATAATTGAAGATGTCAAAATGTATGAAATCAATTTTCAGTATAACCGCACGAGTCATAAAAATGTCAAAAATATATATTTTCTTTCTCTCACAATGCATCTACGAAATAATGTGAAAAATACAACTTTCTTTGAGTAAGTTAGGAACCTAGTACTGTTGTATACTCGGATGAAAGATCGTGAACTTGGACAATCAAAAAGGAGGGAAGACACGAAAGTGGGAGAGAGACAATGAGAACCGACAGTCTGTCGCGAACAGGGACACCGGTCTCGTGCCTTCCAGCCCGGCTTAGGTGGTCTGCCTCTCTGGCTGCTTGTCTCCGTCTCTGTGAGCTTCCGTCTGAGCTGGCGGTCTGTGTCTTCTTTTATCAGGTTTGAACGCCCCGCTTGTGTGTTCAACATCCTGTCCCTGTATATTTCCTATGGTCCCCGGGTCACTTCCACTTCCGCACAGGTGTTGGCCAGGAAATGACCTTCCGTGGCAGTATATCTTAACAGTACAAAGTAATTTCCATATTTTAATTAGATAAGAAATATATTTTGCGGATTACATCGTGACTCAATCTTTTATGAATGTATCATCATGACTTCCCGAAGTTCAAGACAAACAATTATATGATACTATTGTTCGGACTGAGATCCTCATCTTGGTTGTCATTTCCATGGAAATGACAACCAAGATGAGGATCTCAGTCCGAACAATAGTATCAGTAATACTAACACCTCATCTCAGAAATACCGAACTCAGTTAAACAATTATATCCTAGTGAAAACAAATCCTCTTCTTTTGCCTTGGTTTTCTTCTCTGTTTCACTCTTCATTTTTTGCAATGCTCTGACTATAGAAAAAAAGGAACAAATGTAGAATCCGAACCTCAAAATAGACTCGAGTCAAAGGCGCAAATTCTCAGATGACACCGCATATGAGGTCACGTATTACGTGCAATGGCAGATGTCATCAACAACAAAGACTGCTTCTTCGGACATTTCTTTTTGTTTTTAGTTTCCACCGAGGTCCAAGTGTATTTTACCAAAGTCTTCAGAATTGTTCTCTCATGAATGCTCATATTTCTTTTTAATTATGCACCATTCTCAACATCGAGTGTGCGTGGGTGTGAGTGTGGAAATTAGAAAATTACTCACAGGACTGTGAATCATTCGCTTTGTTTTGTTGACAGAAATACTGAAGTACACACACAAACAATTGAAAGCGATTTGAATCATCAAAAAATAATTGTTAAATCAATGCTCGGATATAGGGGATCCGTGTTATGATTAAATTAATTTTTGGTTAAATTCAAACTATGTATTTATTTATTTTGTGTAAAAAAAAGTCCGTGTAAACAATCTATCAATATTAACAGTCCGACACAACCCGTGACACGTGACGCCATATACGGCGTCATCAGAAAATTTGATAAAAAAAACAAAACATGAACTCGTCCACGGCTGTGGCTATGGCAAACATACAAATCTTGCTTAAAATATGTCCCTCGACTTCATGATCATAAAATAACATAGAGTTTTTCCGTCCCAATAAAATCATTAATGGATCCATGGGTGTAAGGCTACTTGTGAAGTAGTCTGGTTAAAAGCCACAATAGTCGAGCACCCATGATGATGGTCGAACCCCCGATACTAGCGATTTGGTCTGAGAGACGATTGTGCTAACCATTGCCCTGTTGTAGGCGCTAATATTTATCAAGCTTAGCTTAGCTTAGCTTAGCTTAGCTTCGCTTAGCACGGTACAAGGCTACAAGTGTGGGGAACCCAGTGAGGATCCAATTCACTAAATAAGAGAATTGGTCTGTAAGCTCAGGAATAGGTGGTAATCAGATGAATCTGGATAATAAGGTTGGTGTGAACCTTAATCCAAGCCGAGGTCTTCAATCTTTTTAGATGTAATTTTTGCAATTGATCAAACTGGGCTTCTTTTCCTTCAAAGAAGTGTTTAAAAACGATCTAAATGCTGACAATAGATATCTGCTGTAATCATAACATTGACTGGTAGAAATTCAAAGTGGACCACACCAACACAACCCCACCAAACACTTACCAAAACTTTCCTTAGGTGTAGATTCATTTTGGGTTGTGCTTTAGTCTGTTCAACTCTACTAAGCCATTGTCTGCGTTGCGTTTGTTTAAATCCATTTTACTCACTTTCAAAAGTATCAGAGATTGAATTCATTTCTCTGATTGGACGGATAAATTGATTAACTGCTTGAAAAATAACACAAATATTCAGTTAAGCATTGAAAGAACTTTTAATCATTCTTTTCCCGTCATAGTCTTTTCCGATCTTAGAGCTTTCAAATGAGAGAAATCTTTCTAAAAGTGCTTTCATTGTAATTTACGTCAGAGGCTTTTGTCACTTGATGTCGGAGGCTTTTCTCATGCCCGTCTCTGTAGACACTGGCATCGACAGAAGGATTCCGGGGTGGGGGTAGGGTATGTGTGTATATTTGTGTGTGCACCGTCTGATTCCATGATTGTCCGCCCCCGCACGGCCAACAACGTCGATCGGATAACAGCAAAGTAACCCGAAGCTGTGATCTCGACGTGGGGCCGATTTTAAAAATAACACATCCTATGTTTGTCGTCATTCGATACTTTAAGAACCGGACGCCTAATTTGACTGCATGACGTCTGAAGACACCCACGGTTTACCTTGCTGTATCCCCACCTGAACGCGGGCTGTACAGTTTACAGTGCACGGCCCCCAAAAGGTGAAGGTCGGGTTTGGATGTTTTGTTTTCATCAGAAATTCTGCTTCCAAATCTCTTGATTGTGACTGACCGGTGGTGGCCGTTCGAGGTCCAGCTAACATAATGATTTAGCGGGAAGTAATTAAATATATGTCCTTACTGCGATTGAAGAGAATCATGGCGGATACGAAAAATTCTATAGAACATAAATATCAAATGTTATTCTACCACTTGGCAATTACAGAGAATAAAAGTTTTCGTAGAAACATGCTTTTAGGTAGTTACATTTTGATTGACAAACAAAGATCAAACGTGAATATTTGGATGTATTGTCTTCAGTGGTCTTCAACTTGGGCGGTAACGCCCACTAGTGGGTGATTTAAGATTTTTAGGCGGGCGGTTGAACCATTACAGCCTCTATTAAAACCAAGTCGATTGCGATAACATCTTGCTACTCAGCATCCAAAAGATGTTAAGAGCCATAATATTGGAGAAATTTTGATAATACGCTAAATCAAAGAATGTATTTCATCTGGATGAACTTGCATCTGTATTCAACTGAAGTTATAAAACATTCCCCCTTAACGATACCACAGTAAGGCAACGCATTAACAGACCATTACTTTTGTAGTGTGTCAGATTCTCGCTGAGTGACCCATTATAGTTATCTTGTGCCAAACTAGGTGAAATTCAGAACCCTGTAAAGCAGTGGTCTTCAATCTGGGCGGTACCGCCTACGAGTGAGCGATTTAAGTTTTTGGTGGGCGGTACGGAAACTTTACCATCACAAAAGTTTCAAAAGTGGTGCTAAGCATAAAACGGTTGAAGGGCATTGATTCAAATCATCAGGAAGAAGAATCCTTCAAAATTCTGGTCGCGGTCACTAAAACTATTATGAAAGACAAAACATTAACCTTTGACAGACAACAGTTGCACACCTCTAGATAGACTGGGGTTGGAGGACATGAACAGTTCACTCTCCACGTAATTACTTACCAATCCCATAGCAATAAATTCAGTGTGAACTGCATTGTCAGTAGTGACAGATGAATTCGTAGATAAATGTCTCTATAATTGCAGGTTTACGAACAAGGTGTACAATTGTAGTTAAAACAGGCGAAGCTTCTACTTACAAATAGTACCGAGGGGGTACTGAAGATTTCTCGCCTCGACATGGTTCAGTCAATGATCTGAAACAAATTAAAAAGTAAGCGCAAGGATCCTGCAAATTGGCACTTTACAATATAAAAGAACACCCCTTTCAGTTACAGTGACAAAATAACGCTCAGATTTTGGGAAGTGGATCTGGCCGAGAACTTTTCAGCACCCCCTGGTATCATTCATTCATGTCCGCATACTGCTGACAGAGCGTCGATCAAACATTCTAAAAACATTTTTTTTATTAATGTTTAACAAGTATTTTTTACATCTTATTTCTGTTGCTTTTTACAGCAATTCCCAGATCGTCATTCTGCGATCGTCAAGTTAGCAGCGTGGATCGGAAATAAAGAATAAAATAAACCTCTAGCAAGATTTGAATTCACATCCCTTATCCTTATCAAATCTCGCCAGAGTCTTATTTTTGTTTTGACCCGTGCTGCTTACCTAACGATCGCAGAAGGAATATCTGAGAGTTGTGATAAAATGCAACCAAAATACGATGAAAGGAATACTAGTCAAAAATGAATTGGCAATGCTTCATCTACATTCTAAACACTTCTTTAACAACCATCTTTAGAATTACATTCTAAACACTTCTTTAACAACCATTTTTCGAATTACATTCTAAACACTTCTTTAACAACCATTTTTCGAATTACAATTTTTCGACATATTCGTGTTATATCATCTACGCGACTACTTTATATTTACTAAGCTTAATACTACATAAGGTCGCATGTGAGGGACACATAGTGAGAATTGAATTCACTACAGAAATGCGCTTCGGAAAGTTTTCGAGTGCTTGCGTTTTAAACCATCATAATCGACAACTGATGATCGTCCACTTCTGAGCTTTATTTCAAGGGACAAGTCACCACCCATAAAACGCGTAAACCAGTTTTGAGCAGTACGGTTGTTTTATTTCCTTCCACTTCCTGAATTCTGCGAGCAGCTTCAGTCGCTTTGAGTTCCAGTTCAAAATGATGCCACGAAATTGCCAGAATCGCAATAATTGTATCCGCCATTATAACATCTGAAACAAAAGGTACAGCCGATTAGTACTGATGATATGATTTATATGATACTGATATTGATTATATGCTTTATTCATAGTCTTTAGATGTGTAGATGAAATAAGCTTTGGGTAAAGGTCTGTAATAACGAAAATGCTTTTGATACACCCTAATACAGTGGTATCAAATATGTGGCACTTTGTTTGTTTTAAGAGCTTCACGCGAGCACGAGTGTAGAATAAATAACATTTCTTATTTTCTTACATATACCTAATATGTGATCGCGAATTGCTCATAGTTATGTTATCTGATCAGCATACTCTGTACTCACACTCATAGTTATGTTATCTGATCAGCATACTCTGTACTCACACTATATTTGTCCAGCCATAGTAGATGAGTTTGACAGCACTGCCCTAATATATATTTACTAAGCTTAACATTGTCTGACAGAGGGCCACAATTTATGAAGTTCTCGATTAATCTAGCTATATAAATACCATTGTCACTTTTTTGTGCAGATGTCTGATATGTAAAAATTAAGAAACACTACCGCGACCGCGATTCGATCGCCGACCTTCATAGACTGATAACATACACAGGAGCTACCGCTGCAGATATGATATGATCTTGGATTTCAAGCTTAAAATAAGTAAGATTGGGTAGGTGGAAGCAGATATCAAAGCAGTGAAAGTCGCTAGACAAACGTCTGATTTTTAAAAATAAATGAAAATATGTCACCGGAAAAGCAAATTATGGGTGGATTGAAAAAGAATATAATGGGTTACAATTACGAAATATTTATTAATTTAATATTTAATATGTATTACCGTATTTGCTCGATTACAATGCGACCTCGAATATAATGCGATCCTCACTTTTTGTAGCTAAAAATCAGTAATATATTCACCCTCTTATCGCTGCAAATTTAAAAACACATAAAACACAAAAACTGAAAAAAAACTAAAACACAACCACTAAAACTGACCTTGTTACTGCTTTTGCTCAGTAACTTTTGGTTTGAATTTACCTAAAAATCCAAATTCTGTATATCTGTTGATTTTTATCATAATACAGCAAAAATGTTATCCGTGATTTTTGACGGAGTTCGTCATCATCAGCCGTTATAAGTCCACTGCTGGACAAAGGCCTTTCCCATCTCCTTCCATGACGACCTATCTTGTGCTAACCTCTGTCAAGTCTTACCGGCCAACCTTTCTATCTCGTCCCTCCATCTTGTGTCTGGTCTTTTCCTACTTCGTTTACTGTCCCATGGGAACCAATCGGTTAGTCTCCCCCCCCATCTATTATCATCTCTTCTTGCTAGGTGGCCATTTTTTCTGCTTAATTAATTGTATAATATCCTTCACTCTAGTCCTCCCTCTTATCCATGTTGATCTTTTTCTATCTCTTAGAGTTTTCCCTAGCATTGCTCTTTCCATGGCTCTCTGTGCCATTCTGAGTTGAGTTTTCAGCTCGTTTGGTGTTCATAAGCAACGGTCTTCGTTGCTAATCATATATTTACGGCAGTCATTTATATTCAAACTCCGGTCCAAGTTTGAGTTGACTTTATTCCCCGTAACAAGAACAATCCTCACCAAATTGAAGGGAGTAAACGCTTCACTGCAAGTCACGTTAAACCAAACCGATATATAAAATTAAAATTTCCCTATCTGGGTCTGGAGAGACCTAGTGATTGCTAGGCGGCTCTGTTACCAACTGAGCCAAACTGACAAGTTTTTGATATTTCTTTTCTTAGTCAAGAGTTTATGCAACTATTTCGTACAAGAAGAATATGGAAGTTTCTATTATGAAAATATTCGCATACACGGTCATACGAATATCTAAGTATAATTGAAGAAATCTCCGAGATAACGCGACAACTAGACATTGTACGGCGTTGATATTCACCATATATATTACACCAGGCAAGCAGTGTCGTGTTTGAAGTTGTTTGTTGAAGATGTTCGTCATAATAAAATATGGTCGTCCAACACGTTTATAGCAGTCCGGTGTCCAATTCGTTCTTCAAGTGCATTTTCGGGGTACCTTGATTCAATACCTGTGGCTACAATGTACCGTTTGGGAGGATAAAATGGACATACCCACAAACTTTCCTTAATATATATATTTGATATACATTAATAGATAGAAATAAGATCATTGTTGTCGGGTTGAGCGCTAGGGCAGACCCCACACTATTATCATTGTTGCAAATCACCCAGATATTTTTAGCTTTTTTCAAGTTTACGCATTTTAGCGGTACTTGGATTCAAAACCCATGGCTACATTGCACCGTTTGGGAGGAAAAGAAGGACATAACCACACAATTTCTCAAATATATATTAGATATACATTGATGGATAGAAATCAAATCATTGTTATCGGATTGAACGCGAATGCAGACCCCACACTATTATTATTAAGTTGAAAATCACCTAGATTGTTTGTATTCTTTAACAACGCATTTTAGGGGTACTATTGATTCAATACCTCTGTCTACAATGCGCGTATGTGAGTAGAAATGAAGAGACTTTCTCAAATATATATTGTGTGTGTGTGTGTGTCTGTCTGTCTGTCTGTCTGTGCCTGTCTGTGTATTTGTTTTCACTCAACTTATTTGTTTTCTCAATAAAAGAAGTTATCTCTCGTCTTTTTTTTCTTTCTTTTCACGTAATCTTCTCCCCTTGCATGAGCATGCGCAACACTGAATCTTGGCACATATAGAATCACATTCTAACAATATACATAACATTATTCAATCATAATCACTGAATATGTCTCCTTCTTTCTTTCGTGCCGGGTGGAGTGAAATGGCCGGTCAGGTTTATCTTTTAATATGAAATACAAACGTATCAAATTCCTCGGCCAATCTCCGTGTTCTTTCAATAAGACGCAATAACTTGTCTGCCTGAGAACTGAGTTAAGCGTCTTCATTTGTTCACAAGTCAATATGTTTATATGTTTGTTCATCTGCTCGCCATAACCCGGTTCATGACTACGCATAAATGTCAAAAAGCCTTCCCGACGATGAGACCATGCAAGGATTTTCTATTGAAAAGGTATCACAGGTTTTACAAGAACAAGGCTGATTGCTTCAAATCGAGGTTTTCGCTTCTCCCGGTTCTTAATTGTTAAACATGGATTATTTATGAGAAATGTGAACTTGATGGCGCAACAAATGAAATATAACCATGTAATACCAGAGGTTTTAAGATTCTCAGAGATTATTTCATTCAAAGCCTTTGTTCTTCTTCAAATAACCAAATTTTGTAATTTTGTAACTCTGTTGAAAGGTCAAAGGGGGGCTGATAGGTAATACACATTGCCTAAGGGTGACCTAGAACCGTGAATCGCAGGAACAGTTTGTTTAGGTCAGGGGTCCCCAACTTTGCACCGGGGACCAGTTTAATATTGAAGCTATTCTTGCGGACCGGTCGACGAGGGGGGAGGGTGGTAGTCACGATCATAATA
>VCCN01003880.1:28139483-28154178 GCA_006491835.1 Architeuthis dux
GTATGAACTTCAAAGCCTTGTTCATATTTTAAGAGAATTTTATAACTTCTCAGAACTCTATTAAACCAAAACCGAGGTCTCTTCAGTTTTCAAGTTGGTCTGGCTGTCTATGTATGTATGTATCACGCGTATAGGCCGCACCAATCGAACTAGAGGGCTGAAAATTGAAAAACATTTATTCCTTATTATGTCTAGAAAAAAAACCGTTTTTGTTTTTTTTAAATATCCCCCGTAAGTAGGTTTTTAGTAAGGTGTTCAATTTGCAATTTAAGTTCATGCTAAATTGTTCCCTCGGTGTGTGTCCGACAGCATTCACTTTTATGAAAATGCAGACTTTTTAATGATCACTGCCCAACAAAAGGCGAGATAAGTAACTTATTCATTGATCACCCCTTTTTCCAATTTATTTAATTGATCACCCTCCGACAAGGTATGCTGACAAAAGACATTGGTCACGTGACGGTTTCTATTGAGTGACTAACCAGACATGTCCTCATAATTGTTTCTCTTCCATTCTGCTCCCGTGACCTGCATTATAATCAATTCTGTGTAAGTGCTAAATTTTCTTTTTGTTTCTAATTCGTTTCAAAACGTTTTGTACTCAATAAATATGACATTCGACTTATTTTGTCTATTTTTAAGCATAGAATTTATCTTAAACAAACCGAACATATAGATATAAGTGTCAAATATCTTCATCTAAATTCAAGATCATTTGTAAAATCCTGCATCCATCACTGTTGAAATTCTTTTTTTTTTTAATATTCAAATAAACCGCTTGCAGTGAAAATACTGTTTTTTCAGGGATTCCGGAAAGTAATACCGTTTTTATATATAATCCAACTTTGGGTGTTATTTATTGGGTATTTAAAAATGCCAAAAATTAAATAAATATTCTTCGAGATGAATTGAGTGTTATTCTTCAAATTATGATAGTATTTTCTTTTCCAGGTCGTATCGTACAAGATGAGTGACAAAATAAGTCATATCCATCTCTGTCTGCTCTATGAATTTCGTCTAGGTAACAATGCAACAACGGCCGCTAAAAGAATGTGCAGTGTTTATCCAAATGCACTGTATGTCTGTAATTGCCAACATTGCTTCACCAAATTCCGATCGGGCAATTTTTACCTCTATGATGTCCATCATCAAACCATTGAAGAATTATCAGAAAACCTGAATTCAACATGATCTACTGTACAAGAGCATCTTCAATAGATCTGGAGTTCCACACGAACTTGCGGCTGAAAACAGAGTCCAATGTTCAGCAATCTGCAACATTTTGCGGAGCAGATAGGAAAAGGAACCGAGCTTTCATTGAATTGTTACTGGGGACAAGAAATGGGTTCTGTCGACAGAAAGTGGATGAACCAACGGCAATCTCCAGATTAGACACCAGTTCATACCCCAAAATATTGATGAGGTCAGACATGGGCTATGAAACTCAAAGCCAGCTTTCATTTACAAAGAGCGGATAGACAATTTGTTTTCCAAATCAAATGGACAACTGTGTTAAATACCCATCGCGATTATGTAATTGATTAGACTATAATTGTTTCCTAATAAAACAGGTTTGTCTTTTCCTAAAATGAAACGACATTACTTTCCTAATATTTTGTAGCTAATCCCCATGCATGCCATAGAGACTAGTCGTAAGAATCCGTATTCAGGAAAGGGATTGCAATAGATGGCAAAAATGGAACCTACTATACCAATACCATGCCACCACTGGTTATGAAGCGCGTTGCAAGTGGTATGGTATATGATACAATTCCAGGTGAACGGTATCGACCACAATCGTCTAGCTTTTGGAACTCCAGAAAATGGAAGCAGTTGTCAGGTGTTGTAGTAAAGAGGACAATTTTAAATGTTGGTTCAACTCGTGGAGCAGCACTACTGCCGCCTGAGGTTTTCGAAACACAACGTCGAAGGCCGAACCGAACAGTTTACGTGCGGAATACAAATCAAACTAGTGCACAAACTGTTATAACAGGGGACCAAAGACTGAATTAGTCTGTTTTTCCTCCCTATATTTTCTTTGAATGAAAGACTTGTTCCATCGAACGACTTCACAGGAATTCGGAGTTCTTTCTCCGATATCTTATTGACCAAAGCCAACCAATCCCAAGATGGGGTAATTAGAGCTCCTCACTCGCCACTTCATTGGTTATAATTCTCAACCAATCCATGACTATCGCTAAGATGGTTAGCATGTGGGTGGACATCCTTACCATCGCAAGTCAGCCTTGGGCAACGAAGTGTCTGGAGAATCAAAGTTATGGTGACTCTAAGTTTATGATAGCGGAAGTATTTGGGGAAATTTGTTAACTAGTTTTATCGACACCTTGCGACATTTCATTAGAAGGGAAGGTTTTGTGATCACAATTCCGGACCGCACACCAGCACAACCTTGGGATCTCCTCGACCTCCTTCTCTCGATAGTCACCGTGCACAGAACTATACACACCAAAGTCAAGAAGGTGTCACAAATCACAAAGCGATTTTTTAGCATTGAAAATGTTTTACACTTCAGGAATTTTCCAATTCGCAATACTCTATTCATAAAATTAGACATGTATTCCATGTGAAATCATCTCGTATTAAGCAGACCGAGCGCTTCTTTCTTTTATGTATTTTGTTTGCATATCTATGTTTTATATTTATGTTTAACATTTCAACAAGTTCTTCGTTTACGTTCAACTAAACATCGGAAATGTGGAAAAACAATCAAATGAAATTAACACATGCCTAAACGAAAGATATCATCGAATATGACGAATATCACGGATACTATTAAAATAACACGTCAAAACTTTCACTCACTCTCATGATTGACACAACAAATACTAAAAACATGTCCATGTCTTCCAGAAAGTAAGCAGATACCCGGATTTCCATAGTAGATTTAGCGTGCGAATATATATAGCGAATATAATATGAAGTCGAAAAATTGATCATTTAATCTATGTTCTGTTAAAAGATTTGTGCAAACTATTAAGTTCATAAGCGTACCTAGAGAATAAAAAGGATACATTTTGACCTCCCTTACAGAAGAATTTGTAATAGCCCATTCTAAATAACTTTAAATTGTTATTATTACGATATTTTCTATAGTTTTGAGAAGGGTCATTCCAGATTATTGACAGAGAACGATGTTGGAAGCAGAGAAAAATCAAAGAGGCAGCTCACATCAAAATATCAACCAAATGCATTAGCCAGACAAGGGCGGATTTCAACCCGATGTGGCTTCCACTTCTCAACAAATATAAAACCCGACAAGACAAAGACACAGAAACACCCGGGCCATGCGCTATAAGGGCTACCCCCTTTAAACATAATTTCTGTTTAACCCATCACACTCGGATTTTACACCTGAAGAAGTCCGAAGAATGGATCGGCCGAAACACAAATAACAAGAAGTTCACATTCTTATGAATGCATGAAAATCACCATAGTAACATTAGCGCTTAAAGGTGGAATTTAATTCAATCATCAAATTTTGCGATTCTTTACCTAAAATTTGTTTAAGCAACTTTCGACACTCAGTCTGCATGTTCTGCATTAGAAATCGGGGAAAAGGGTATAGTCAGTTGTCAGAAATTAACACAAGCGTTACTAACAGACAGAATAGGACTATTTCCTCTTTGGGCCAAGAAATAAAATTAAACGTGTATTCTCCCTCGGTTTATTTGTTATTCAAAAATAAAACTATCGTTATTTTTTACGACAGGATTACACTAGTACAGTGGTCACCAACCTGGATTCGTACAAACCTAAAGAGTTCGCGAAAAATGGGGGGGGGTCGTGAGAAAAGGGTGGGTTCAGACGGGGTTCGTCAGTAAGGTTTGACAGAGAAGCTCAATCAAAATTGTTAATATCAGGTAAAACATTTCGGTTTTGACGTCGAACCATTTCTGCTCTCCGCAGATTGTTAGGTATTGTTTATTAACTTTCATTATTAATTTACAGCGCGCTATTTTTATGAAATGGTATAGTTTTTAATAAAGGAAAATGAAAAGATGTGTACATATATTATGAGGTAAAACATTGATAACACGTTATCAAGTTTAAGGGTTCTTTCTAAGTGTCTCAGTAATATTTCGGGTTCGTATCGTGAAAAAAGGTTGGAGACCACTGCACTAGTATATAATAGTAGGTCATATGCTTTCACGAGTGCCTTGGAAAATCAAGTATGGAGATTGATACCGACAAGGAATTATCCAGGTGATTCTGACATTCATGGATGGGCATCCTTTCAGCATCTATCACCTCTATTCTCCTTTGCTTTCCCAACGTACACCCACCATAGCAAGATGGTCATCATTTCCATCTCCGCCCCGACATACGCTTACACATACACGCGGGTGTACGTGTATAATATGTGCAAGGGCGTACCGAAGGGGGTGTTCGGATGGTGCCGCACCCCCAAGGTTCTTTCTATCGGCAAATTTCTTCACTTATTTGGCCTGCAAATTCTGCGAATTCGGCAAATTAGAGGCCTGCGTGTCGGCAGATTAGAGGCATGTACGTCCACTTTGTCTGCAAATTTGAGGCCTGTATCCCCCCCCCCAATTAAATCATTTGGTAAGGCCCTGAATGTGTACTAGAGCAACTATCCTTCATTAATACATGTTGATTAAAGGCTACACAAAAGGAATTTTTTTATTTGTTACTTAACCTTTCCTGTACGAATGAACGTAGGTCAACGGTTAGTGTATGTAAGTACTGTTCAAAGGTTTTTGTTCGAGCGCTTTCGGCTCTTCGTTTAGCCATTATCATGATTCAAGTCCTTAATGGTTGGGACCAAAACAGTGATAATATACTAGTTGGGTTTTTTTATTCCAATTTTTAAATGTCGACATTATAGCATATGTGCAAATCTTTAATGGGCCAAAAGCGAAGGGAGACTTTTCCCCTCTTTAAGGGGTCAAAAGTGAGAGGGTTTTTTTCCCTTCTCAAGGGGTCAAAAGTGCAAGGAGACTTTTTCCATCTTTAATGTGTCAAAAGAGAAGGGGAACTTTTTTTACAAGTATGAAAGCTATAGTTCTTTTTTTAATCCTTAAACATTTTACCCGGCGTAGACGGGTACTTCAACTAGTATATATATAGTTATGGCTAGTCTTAATATTTATAATTGATGCAATCTGTTTAATTTTTCTTACTCTGTAACGGTTGAGATTAGTAATAAGAAATAATGATATTTCTGTTTTTTGTTAAACAATCAGAAAATTTCGTTTATGTGGGGAGGTGTGTAGATTATTATTAAACAATTTTTATTTAATCTCTCAGTAAACATGGGATAACAAAAATATGCTTGTATTGATAACATTATAAATCTATCACGGCTTCGGTTTCAGTAAACTTATGATTTTGCAATTGTGAAGTTCAACGGAACGTGATTTGTTTTTTGTTTTTTTAAATTGCAAATTTTCTACAGAAAACACCATTTTATCAATTAACCTTAATAATTTAGGATGAATTTGAAAAAAAAATCTTTTAAATGCAACAATTTTCAGATTTTTCATCATTTTTTCTGTAGTGGGTTCTGAAAGCTTCTAAAATTAAAATACCGTCATGAAGGATGGCATCATTGAAGTTAAAGTTTTCAAAAACAAAATATAAATATCATAACTCCGGTTCTAAAACAATGAAAATTATTTCTCTGGTAAAATATTCAGTAATCTGTAGTCTTTAAAATAATGTAGCTTTAAAAAGAAAACGCGTTATTTTTTTTTTCAATGCAGTACGGAGCGTTTTATAACATGGGGTTGTTTCTTTTTGGGGCCGATTTCCATGATCATATTTTACAGTAACAACAGAGCATTTAGGAAGAATTGCTTCCCTTAGATTTGGTGCTCGTAGTTATGTCCCTTGCATTCTGCGTAAAAACGTTAATGTTTTAAAGTACGTAGTCTAATAATTTGAAAACTTACTCATTGATAATTTACCGGTATTTTTTATCGTTGTGATTAAATTGTTGCAAAAGTTCTCAGTACCAACTTTTTCACAGTGTTATGGAAATCTTAGAGTTGTCTTTGAAGTGTATTTACTTTATTGCTTGTTATTCAATTACCAGTATTGCCTCGTTTTACAATTCAGAAGCTAGGAAAATGGGTTCCACGTGAATTTACGGGAAGAAACATCGGTCAGTGTTTAATAGGTATGAACAAAAGTTTTCTGCATGAAATCGAGACCTGAGAAAAAAAGCCCCAAACTTGTATAAAAAATACTTTTGTCGTCAAAATCTTTTTGTCATTATTAAGCTGAAAGATTGGAAAAGAAATTTGCTATTAACTTTCTGTGACTAATCTCTATAGAACCGGTGATTTTTCATAGAATTGGCATCGTGAAAAGTTGTTTTTATGTAAACAAAAAATGGCGGTAATATTTGCATTTGGAAGATTTTCCAAAATCTATGACGCAAAACACCTCGATTTTAAAAATCTTGCAATAATCAACATTTTATTCGATTTTAATAAAATGTTCGGTACTTATTCATTAAAGGACGAATTTATTTTTAAATTTTCCATTTCAAATTTCGGAGAAGAAGCATTTGTTTTATATGATTCCCACCCCTTCCCTTTATTAATTTGATGATTTATTTTATTTATACATGTGTGCTTTCATTGATTTTTTACACATTTTACAGATAAGTCCCTTGAGAAATTAATTATGTTCACCTTTTTTAGAAAAAACATTCCAGAACTGCTTGAAGGGAACTCTTATTTTGGGATTTAAAAAAACAGGAACATTAAGTAAGATATTTTTCTTCTTGGCAACTTTTTAGTTTTATTTGATTAATTATAATTTAGTCTTTTGATCTGGAAAAAAGATTTTTTTTTTCACTCAATACGTTTTAAAGATATGTTATCGATTATTTTGATTAATTCAATATTTTTAAATGCATTTTTTTTTCTTTCTCTATCGTGCTTCGACTGAAATTTATTTTAAAATTATATATAAATGCTGAATAATTAAACATATACCGGTGTATTTTTCTTATAGCTTCCTCATTGTTTTTTTCTCCTCAATTGTAGTTATTTGATATACAGCGTCTTCCAGAGTTGCACAATGAAGTTTGCGAAAGCAATAATTTTTATCCTCCTTTTCAGTGATCATCATCAATTTTTTAAAAATACAGTGATCTTTGGAGTTATACTGGCAGATTGAAGGAAAAATTTGAATCAAATTGAAAAAAATAACAGATGTTTGAAATAAAAAAACAATGATTATTTCACTTAAATAAAATATTGTTCAACAAAACGCAAACAATCATTATTTCGCTTACGGTCCGCCATCAAACTGGAAATGGGTAAATTTGTCAATACCATCATCCTACTATAAGAAAGATAACGTTGAAGTGTGATGATTGATAAAGCGTTAAAATGTATTTTTCACTGTTGTTTTAGCAAAAAGTACAGAATTTTTTGCGCAGTTTAGTAGAGCGATGATGAAATTGTCTGTTTTTCCACAAATTATCTTTATCTAACAAATAATTTATTTTTGGTATATTTTCAACTATGGAATTTAATTTATTTTTAAATAGCTGTCATCAAATATGGCGTAATGATCGATTTACTGCCGATTTAAGAAAATATTGATATTACAATGGTTCAATTCTACGTTATAATTAATGAAAATTTGTTTTTCTTTTATTTAGACAAAAAATTGGGCTGTTTTTTCTTTCTAGCTAAAACAAGAAGAACTCAAGAATTTCTTTTTCCAATTTAATTACGCTTTTAAAATAGGGTATCGATTTCCCGGTGAAATCTTTTGATCATACCTAGTGTTTAAACACTTGTCTTTCTTTATCATTTGTTGTTGGTTTTTTGGAGGTTTTTTCTTTTTGTTCAACACAAAAGGAAATGTCATTTTTGGATAAGATAGCAACTGGCAAGGAATAATGAATTTATTACAAGGACACCAAACAAAGAAAATCGTGTCTAGATCCAGGACAGCCTTCAATATCTCAACCTCAACGGAATCATCTAAAAGAAAACTTCTTCTCTGTGTTTAGTGAGATTCAAAGCGATCTTTTTTATCATAAATTATAGGGACATGAACAAACTGTAGCTGCGCAACAACTTAATTGACTCATTTGAAAGACGCATTGCAACAAAAAGACCTTTACTGGGCAAAGATGTAGATCTGTTATTTTTATCCATGATAACGCCCGTCCTCGTGTTGCAAATGCGACGCATTAAATGACCAAAGGGCTGGGATGGGAAGTTCTTCCATATACCGCATATTCTTCATGTCTGTTACTTCAGATTATCACTTGCTTCGCTCTATGTCATAATCCTATCTGGTCAGCTATTCCAATAAGTTGATCCATCGAAAAATCCATCGAAGAATTCCTTGAATCAGAAATCTATAAAATTCTTTAGGTTCAATGATCATTAAGTCAGTAACAGTGCGAATTATGGCTTCCCTATTATTGAACCATTTATTATGGATATAAAGTTCAAAATGCTAAGATGATAATCTGTAAGAGAAGCGCTTGGTGAATATGGTGTGGGGCATGCCACTGTCATGGAGCATTTCATTCAGTTCACGTGGGACCCATTCTTTCAACTTTCCTATTGCCTCGAGATAGCATGATATTGTCGCTGTTGAAGTCTTAGAGTCTGCAGAAAGTCTTCAGAAAGTTTTCGAATCGTTGTTCATGGTCGTTGGCAGGGTGTGGTAAAGGGTGTGATTTTGTGCCTAGTATGAATTCTGACCAAATGTGCCTCCCAAATGCTTATGCCAACATTTTGTTAATGGTACAAATTTTGCGCATTGTTTTTAATTGAAACATCGAATCAATCAACCAATAAAGAGCTAAATGAGACTTTTTGCATTCAATGTTTATTTATCCACAAAAGATAGTCTAGATCTCTCATCCTTCATCCTTCTTATCATTTTGCTGTCTTTTGTGTGCGTTCTTATGTCTCCACTAACAGTGAAATGCCACTTTCCATCCTGTTGTTTATTGTGGTCCCTGAAATAAGCATATAATGCTCTCTTAATCAGAGGGCTCAGCTCTGACAAGAATTGGTCCATTTTCAGCAATAAACATTTAATAAAAGATAGCAACCTTTGATTTAGATCTCTGCACTCCATTGTTTTGATCACTTTGAGCCTCGCTATGAGTAGGTATGCCTCGTAGCGGTGTTACCGCGTTACCTGGTCGTTGGCCACTGCTGTCATCATTAGAAATATATTTAGGCCTCCCTTGAGGTTTATTTTTGGTATCCATATTTCCAGACCTAAACCTATTGACCCAACGTGGAACAGTCTGCACTATAGTAGTGTTCACTCCAAATACTTGAGCAGCATTATGTCCTAACTTGAACAAAGAGAGACTATAGGACCATAGTTGTTCACTAAGCTGCTTTTCATTTCACACAACAGTTATTATATCTTATTAGATTTCCCCAAATGTCCGTCCGTCCGTCCGTCATCGCACAACTCAATAACGGGCAGAGCTATGGCCACCAAATGGGACACCGGAGCATGTTTTTTTGCATATTAGTTGATGATGATGATGAGGTGGAGGGGGTGGGAGAGGCGTTCGCACTCTCCCCGATAATAATGATCTAATTTTCATGTATATATCTATGTAATACTGAATGTCTGATTCTGTTTATATGTGTGTGACCTTTAAGTAGCCGAAATAGGCATTGTAGCCAGAGGTATAGAATTAAGGTCCTATAAAAAAAAACAGTTTTGTTCCTTTTTTCGTGCCAAAGGCACCATTGAAGACTTCTGCAGATACTAGTTAAAAAATAATATTCATAATTTAGCTAATGTTGTATCTAATCAAACGTAGAACTGGTTTCTTGGGACTTGAGGACGGTGATTCCAGAAGTTTTATGATTTTTCCCAAGGAAAATTCCCTAGAAAATGTTGCAACAAATGAGGATGTTAGAAATTCCACAACAGGTCTAAAATGGAAATAACACAAATTGCACACTTTTTCTGATTTGTATCGTTTCAGGTAGCCATTTTGGCCATCTAATTCATTCCTGGTGAGGACTTTTTATCATTACTTATCTATGACCTGTCGAATCGCTAACGGTTATCAGGCTCGGCTGATGGCTGCTACAGATACTGTAAGTGTGACAGACACGGTAGGAAGGGGGTGGGAGGAAAGACAGTTAAGTAAGAAGGAAGAGGGGCTAATGGCTGCTTGATACTATGTGTGACAGATACGGCTCTTCTAATATATATTATTATTATTATTATTACATGATTCTCCCGTTATAACGCAGTTCGTTATAGCGCAGTTCACGATATAACGCAGGTGGATGGTGGATCCCAAAATTTTCTAGGACCCCCAACACCCGCATTATGACGGGGGGGGGGGGTCTGTAGAACCCGTACGGTCAAAAATGACGATTGTTTTATTAATTATAGAGGATTAATCATAGTATTACTTTTCACCAAACAAAATAATTTCTTTTAAGAAGTCTTGTCTTGTTTCCTTTCAACCTTTTACATAGGGTGGGTTGGGGATGTCGTGCTGGTGAAGGGAGCGGTGTGAAGCAGTGACTCTCTGGAGAGGGGGGGGGAGTAGAACGTGGGGGGATTTAAATTAGGATGTCATACGCCCTTTTCCCCCATGAGAGACGGACCACCCAACACACACACAATGTATTATATAAGTTAGATAATTGTTCAAACAAGCTTTATCAAAGGTAGATTAAAAATTCAGAAGTGGAGAATTTTAAATCAGAATAAAATAATTTTAACTAAATTCAAATACAAATTGTCCCGAACATAACGCCTGATTTAGCCCAACAGTTCTAAGGGAAGTAACTATTTACTGTAACGTTCAGCACGCCAGTACGCCAAACATTGGAGATTCTTCCTAATCAATCGGACATGAAAATTAAAGATTTCCAGTAAATTTAACTCTTGTTAATTAATTAGACGAGAATTTTGTATCCATTTCGCCTGTTGCCTGCTCATCTGATTAATTAACAAGGGTCTTCAATTTTACTAGTAATTTTTGGCATACTGAACATGACATTAAAAAGTTACTTCCCTTAGAACTGGTATTATTTTTGGGACACCCTATATTTTTACATAAATTCTCAATCAAATCTTTATTGCATTGAAACACTTTGTGGATATTTTATAGTTTTGGGCAATATGTGATGAAAGGAGCCAAAAAAATAAAAAAATAATATGTCTCATAAATTAATGGTAATTGCTTCTTCATTTTACGCCATTTCGGCTTACAAAAGGTTTTTATAGGAACGCTTTACTTTCGGATAGCGGAGAAACCTGGTTTTCTCAAATGATGTTAATAAACGAGGTATTAACAAAATTAACTTCATTTTTGTTGATCAATGATTGACAAGTATTTTCTTCAGAATTGCTGTATATGTTTGACTATAAGATGGGTTTGGAATTGAACATAAAGTTACAGAAAATCGACTGACTTGAATATAAGCCAAGTCTGTTATTTTGCCATAACATTGTCATGGGAGATATCCCCTTCTTATGAATACACCATTTATGGCACTTAGTCAGCTGTCACTGAAACATTAATTTTTTCATCTTCAACATATTGATCATTGTTTTCAGGTCATAAAAGTGAAATTCTCATCAGTGATGACAAATCTACTTGAAAAAATGATTTAAAATGGATATTACTTAATACGCGCTGTATACTACTCTATAGCATTTCATACAAAACCATGGTAATGAATTGTGTTAAAACAACAGGTATTATCACTCACTAATATGCATTGTGTCTATCGACGCTGAATTCATGTGGGAAAAAGTATTGGCCATTTTTGATTGACCTGAGTATAAGTCCAACTGCTGATTTTGCGCCATTTTAGTAAAAAAAAACCTTGTCTTATATTCAAAAATAGCATGAAATTTAAGCTGAAAACAGTTGTGAATTTGAGTTGTATCACAAGCTAAACTGTTGTGTATATATACACTGTAAATACTGAAGCAGAATATACTTGATATTTACTAAGTTTAGCTTAGTTTGACACAAGGCCATAGTAGTGGTGCACCCAATGAAGATCAAACTCATTACAGTAGTAATGGTCAGCATGCTTGTTAACCATTACTACATTGTTAAACTAGGGAATTCGTGAAATTACTGAAATGTTCAGGGATTTCATGAAATCACTAGTTTCACTATTTTACTGTAACATATATAACTACAATGATTTGCAGAGTATACTTTATTTTTCACTACACCTTGTTTCTTCAATCGTATTGTAACACACCACTTTCACAAAATTTGACTAGTTTTTACCTTCATCCTAATTTTAATTGTTTTTATACAACTTATTAATTCGGGCCACTGTTTCCGATTGGTAAAAAGCAGCTAAGAGTAAACTAGTCTCCCTCTGGCAATGAGGGTGTGAGTTCGATTCTCACTAAAGGCTTACTCTTTATTTCCAATCACGCTGTTATTCGTTGCCATAAAAACAGTGGCCTAATTTAATAAGTTGTATAAAAACAACTAAATTAGGATGACGGTAAAAACTAGTCAAATTTAGTGAAAGTGTTATTTTGTTTCTTGTTACAGACATGGAAGTTTGAATTTAACTTATTCATAGTTTATTTATTATTATGGTATTCAGTATTCACACAATAAGGGTGTTGCGTACCTTAAGCATAGGGAGGGTAGAGTGACCAGCTCACAGAAAGGTTGAAAACCACATTAGACCCTAGAACCTTGCAGGAATGTGTTAGCTTTTAGAAAAATAGGTTTTAGCAGGGAGGGTTACTTTTTGTCCATTGTATTCCCTTGTGAGGCTTCTTTGATATTTTAAGGACGATTTTTTTTTAGTTTTCATTAATTAGGGCGCACTCGCAGGCTTAATGGATCAAAAGCACAAAAAGTTACTGCCTATTTTGTTTTTTTCAACTTGGTTAACAAAAGTAAATCTTAACCAATTATTTTTTAACACAATATTCCAATCAGAAATCCTTAAAAAAATTAGTTGCGCAAAAGAATACAGAAGTCCTTCGCTATAGGTTGGTTTTCAATGTAAGGTGGGTGGGTAGTGGAACACCAGCATTTTTGCCTATATTATCGCCCACTAGTCCAGAAAACCGTGAATAAAAAAAAATGTTCATCAAGACTTATTTAATGTGACCAAAATATAAAATTTCTTCAATTCGTAATCAATTACCATATAATTACAGTGTTTTATTTCTTTGATTTTGTGATGAAACAACACCTTTGACATTTGATTGTCTGCAGTTCACTTATCTCTTTAATGAAAATAAATTTTTTAAATTAGAAATTATCTAAATTTAGATATAAAATATCTAAAATGGCAACACTGAAGAGAAGTACCCAAAATACTTTGAAGCCGTAGTTTTGTACGACAGATGGAAAAATATTTTACATGACAATTATAGCAGGCTGCTCCACAAACCATAAAGTCCAGCCCCTTACAAACATGCACCTTTGGAATGTGCACTGCCCTAATCAAAATAAGGCATGAGCAACAAAACTAAGAGGTTTTTCCTATTGATCACATCATCAGCCTTTTAACATCCATCATTAGACATATACCTTCCAAGATCCACCAGACCTCTTGATCATGGGCGTCATGGTGCTAATACCTTCAACTTAAATCATCACGCCATCTTATTTTCTGCTGGCCATTTCACTCTAGGCATCCACATTTTGATGTCCAGCATTTGACTTTCTTGCAACATGGCCTGCCCATTGCCAGTTGAATTTTCAAATCTCTGACCTGTTTGTTCTCTAATATAATGTGCTCTCTTGTGATTAGGCTTCATGTTTCAGCTCAGTAGGTGACTATTGGTTGTAGACCCTTCTTTTTAAAACTAATCGGATCTTGTTCTTGAAGATTTCATGTCCTCAAAAAATAAGACAAAGTTAGAAAGTATTGTGAAATTTTATATTGTTCTTAATTGTTAGGTTCATAAGGTTAGAGAGAGATTTTCAACCATGAAACAATATCCAGTAGCAAATAAATAAACCAATTTATAGAGAGGCACATCAATAATCACAAACAGGGTGGCCAGATTTAGTCAGAAAGGGAGATAATCTGAGCATTATCTCAGAGACTTACCTAACACAGGCATTGGAATAGGGTCAAATTTGGAAATCAAGTGAGTCTGGAGGAAGAGCTTCAACTTGAACCTCAACCTCCAGACTCTCGATTTTCAAATACAATATTATTCCAATGCCGGTGTTGGGTAATGCTCAGATTATCTCCCCATATGGCCAAATTTTGCAACAAAAGTGATGAGAAAAGAAAAAAAAAGAAAAAAGAAATAAATTGGGGGGAAAAAAAAACAAACATAAAAACAAATTGCATAAGAAATTTAAATAGTCAATTTTTTTTTTAATGTAAAGAATTTTAAATATTGCTTTAAAAAAAGAAAAAATGCAGAAAACAGAAATAATTTTTTTCAATTATTTTTATATACTTTATTCAAATTGACTTCTTTCAAAATGGTTGTAATTAGAGTAACGTTTTTAGGTTCTGGGTTGTTTTTTTTTATTTTGGACACATCCACTCACGGATTCATCAGACCCCACACACTCTGAAACAAATCACTTATATAAACATACATATCACAATCATTTACATAATATCTCCCATACCACACAAACACACAAATATATATATACATATATATATTATATATATACACACATATATATATATTTCTTCATCCCTCCCCTCCACTC
>VCCN01003880.1:28164554-28175713 GCA_006491835.1 Architeuthis dux
CATCTTCAGTCTTACACACAAGATGAGATATTGTAAAGGGAGACTACTCGTGATTGTATTATCTGATATTTAAACGGTTCATTTCTTGGTGGTGTTCATGGTGACTTTTGGGACAAGTGAAGAAGGTTAAAAATTAGTAATCAAAATATCCAGTTAAAAATTACTACAAAGATAAATTAGTAATAAAAGGAAATTCCAGATAGTTAATAGTACTATACCTCAAAAACAGAGCCTAGAAAATTTGACAAGTGCACAGATCAAACAAACTGCTTCTCACAAAACCTTAACTCCTAGTCCGTGACCCGACAATTCCGTACAAGATAAATCTGCGCTGACAAATCCAAGCAAGGACAATTCAAAAATAATTTTAATTTTTGTAAGAAAGTTTAGTTTGTTTTCAAGCTCATCCAGCAATAAACAAGTTATGGAGCGATTAAACTGTAGCAATACATGTGAACTAAAAAAATTAATTTTTTTAATAAATCGTTTTAACTCTATAGTTTTATGGCTGCGAAATATAAGTTATCAAATTGAACCACAGAAGTTAATTAATTCCAAAATTTATTTTAATTTTTGTATCTCATTAAATTGTTTGTTTTTGTTGGTCTTTGTGCGGATTCATTGTGCAGAGATTTTTCCTTGCACAGAAATGTTGGTAAACCCTCCTAGTTACCTACATAACAGTATAACAATGATAAGCAATGTGTTCCATGCACACCTTTAATTCCAATTCTACCTGTTGAGAGGATTCTTCCAAAATAAAAGGTGAGCAGCCAAAGGAGAAACATGCACAAATTTGGAACAGCAAGTTAAAAGAAGCTCAAAACAAAAAGGTGTGAGTGAAGAAAAATAAACAAATAGAGAAACAGAGAAAGAGAGCAAAACACACACGCGCTCACACACACACACACAAATATAACAGTTTTTTCATCTGGCAAAGGAGTTTCTTAAAGATTATTTTTAAGGATGGTTTTTACGAGTCACCAATTTATTTTAAGTCGGTTTTCAACTAGAATTATCCTGGTTAGAGAATCAACCCAAGAAGCACTAAAGTGGATCATTGAAGAAAAAAAAAGACATTCTTATCTTCCAAAGGTTTCTCAAGTTCAATTCTTAGACCAGGTACTGCATGTATTTTAGCACTAATATATTAATACTAGCATAGTACCTGTAAAAAATGACAGGATTAATTATGCATGGATTTGCACTTTAGCCTAGGATTAGAGTATCTGTGCACTCTGCCTAAGATCAAAGTGTCGCTCCCGGCCTTCTGCCTAAGATCAGAGTGTAGTAATCTGCGCACTCCACCTAGAATCAAAGTGTTGCTCCCCAGCACTTCTGCTTAGGATGAGAGTGTAGTATCTGTGCACTCACTGAAAGTATTGCATAGAAAAATACATACATATGGATACACATTGCATTTTATATATGTAGATTAAAAATAGGAGATTATCCTCCCTAAATGGATTCTGGTATCATTTTCTTTGGCATTGACAAATATATAGCAAACATTAATTTCTACCTCTTATAAAGCAGCCAAGGCAATAGAATATCTTCATGCCCACATTCTACAAACATTTAAAGCAAATAATGACTAAAAAAATACCAAATAATATTTACTTTTTATCAAAACAAAGAGAAATATTGTTTATTTATATCTACATATCTTATCTACAATTATTTATCATTAACTCTTCTTGGTTTTTAGCTTCATAACAATCAAAAAAGAATTTTAAATTATGAAAAGTACCAAAAAGTAAAAATTTTGAAGCTGAAAATTTTCAGTCTTTAAAAAAAGTAATAAAATCTCATAATCTAATATTCAACATCCGTCTGAATGTCCGTATTCAGGGATTAAGTTAATTTATTCCTAACTTATCTACATCCAAGTCTTGTGCATGATATATTGAAAAGTGGAGAAGTACAGAAAATCAGAATGGATCATTTTTAAGGACTAAAATTCAATTACTCTTATAGAGATGCTTTTGTTATATTATATAGGGATATTTTCTACTAATAACTGATTGGTTATCTATTCCTTTGCACAAAGGCAGGAGAGAAAATATATAAAACGTTTATCTCCAGTTTTGTCTTCACTTTAAAGTATTTTTTAATGAAAATCACAATTTTCTTTTTACATAATTAAATAGTCACAAGTTACAGCGGTGAATAAAGACTCTTTAATGGAGAGGGTTTCTAGGAACACTTAGAAAATTTCATTTTTTTTTTTAAATGGGAAATATCCAAGTATTGATATATGATAGATTGTAGACCGTCTCCAGGTAAAAAGAATTGTACAGTAGTCTCCCTTTATTATGTGGGTGTTGGGGTCCACGAAAGACAACCACGTTATAACAGGACCGCGCATGAATTACTAGTGCCAAAACAAGTTCACTGGTTAATGAAGGTACTATTTTCATCACAAAATCAAAGAAATTATGTGTAGAACACCATGTAATTATATGTTAATTGATTGCAAATTAAATAAATTTAATATTTTAGTCATATTAAGTAAGTCTGAAATTCTGTTTTCTGGATGATTGGGCGATGATATAGACAAAAATGTTGGGGTCCACCACCCACCCACCTTAGCGAACCGCACTATATCGAGGGACTTCTGTACTTATAACCCACTTTATAATCATCAAGCAATATACATTTCACAGATTATTGCAGTAATCTATTGTCACAATTGACAGTAGAAATTCTACTATGAGGACTAGCACCAATTTTCAAGAAACATTACCAATATCCAATAACAAAAACATTTGTTGAAGTCTACAAGTCTCTAGAAGGAAAACTATTGAGTATTTTAAACTTTAAATAGTTTACAGGAGAATTTTTCTATCATAACCAAGAGAGTAGAAAACCACATTGGTCACAAACATGAGATTATCAGAAGAATTTAGTTGAAATCAAATAAGCAGGAAAATAAATATATTGTCTTGAACTTTGAGAAGATTCATTAAAATTCCAAATTGTCTGAACAAATTTTGGAACAGGAAAAGAAAGTATCACACTCAAACAATCATTCATTCTTTTATAATTGTGAGCCTAAGAAAAAGATTTTTTTAAACACATTCTTTGAATACCCAATTTTAAACGCCTTCCTTAAACCAAAAAAAAAAAAAAGAAAGGAGAGAGAGAGAGCAGAAATGTAAGACACGTCATTGGCATATTTGCAGTAATTATTCAATGAACTATTATTCAATGAATATTCAATGAATTGTCCTTTCAACAGGTCTGGCAAGCCAGATGAGGACTGTGGTAAACTGCTCTTGTAAAATAAAGGAGAATGGAAGAGGACAAATGAGTGACCCCCGCCTCCACCTCCTTACGACACCTCAAGCATAAATAGAAGATAACAAATTTAAAATTTTAAAAATTCATGAATACTAAAAAAACATGCCAATGATCACTTAAATGGGGTTCAATGAAACCAAATTACTGGGGGAGAAAAAAAAAATAATAATCCATAACCAGTGATCAGGCAGATATCCTCTCCTAACAAGATCCAGAAAGTTAAATATCTAAGCTGGCATCAAAAAAAAAAAAAGAAAAAAAAAAAAAAAAAAAAAAAAAAAAAAAAAAAAATTAAATAAACAAATAAAGCTGGAAGAAATTTGGAAGAAAGAATGAGAAAAGGCAAAAGAGATTCAGACATTGCTGATAATGAAGAAGACAAGGGCAAAGAAACAAGAGGAAATGGTCATTTTTCTAGCAAATAAGAAAAAAGGTCTTTTGTTATTACCTCTGTCCCATAATAGTTGTTACATTTAGTGTATGAAATCTGTATGAAAATGTAACAACTATTATGGGACAGATGTAGTATTACTTTAGATAACATTTCTTTGACTTTTCAATATTTTGCAAATGAAATATCTACAACCAATTAAAATTTAGAAAAATAACAAAATAAATGGCATAGTAGCAACAGATCCCGTTAATAGTAAACTGACTATGTGGTAAATATAATTTGGAACAAATGTAATCCAGTTGATGCAAACCAGCTACTTGGGCAAGGGCTGTGTACTGCTATTCTAAATAAAGATTTCAAACTTAATCTTTGGCAATAAACTTTTATCAATGTTGTTACATTCTTCTAGGTTTTAAAAGCTAAAGAATGTTATCAAAAATATCTTTATAAAAAAAACCTTCTTTATAATATGTTGGGAATGAGAAAATGACCAAATATATAAGACTTGGAGTGAGGAAAAGTAAGAATAAAAGATGAGAAATAAAAAATTTAGATAAAGTTATAAAAAAAAAAAAAAAAAAAAAAAAAAAAAAAAAATTCTCCCTAAGGCAGAAAAATGTACTACTATATAAGAAGAATATATGGATACAGTGCAGAGATACTAATAATAATTGTACATATCTCTCTAAATAATGATGAATTTTAATTCAGTACTAATCATCATCATCATCACTAGACAGTGAGGGTGGAAATTTCTCTCTGTCACAAGCTGAGGATACAGACTCTGCCGTTGGGCCCCCACACATGCACACACGTCTTTTGGTAGAGAGATTTGCTATGTGTGCATGTGTGTTGGGAAGGACATGGTAGGTGGGGGCATGTGCGTGTAGGACGACGACAACCCCGGTCAAAGCTTCGCGCAGCCTTCCAGACACAGCGAGGACCTCTGGTTGCTTTCATAGCACCTCAACACACCAACATTCAACTCACCCGTGAACCTTTGATATCTTTTGTAGTAACCTGAAAGATAAAGTTGAAATTTCTGGTTACGGTTTGTCCTACCGTGGGGCAGTGCATTTTAGAGGGACAAGTATTGGCTCTGCCCGCATTTCAGCATGAAATATAAAATCATTATCATCAACAAAGTTGCGTATCCTTAACTGACTTGATATTTATAAAGATTACTATAATTCATACGCAGAAAATGCAAAATGCTATCTCTTCTAATTTTCTAAGACAATTCAGAAATTTTATATTTTAGTTTACTGGCGAAAATTCTATTATGTTGGAAAAAAAAAGAAATTATTTTTATTTTTTTGGTAATCCTTGGCCCTACATACATAAACCTATGGCAGTGTTTAACCAGTATACAAAGGCTCCAAAAAATATCAATTTTTTAATTAAAAAGTCTAATTAAACAACATATCAGAAATAAATGAAACTAAAAGCCTGTATTTTGTTCTTTATCCAAAAAAAATTCAAATTTCAGTTTGGTACGCCAGAATCACTGTTTCCGTCACACCTTGACAAATTCATAGTGTGCAATCTGATAAAGAACAAAAGACAGGCCTTTAATTTTTTTATTGTGTTAATTTCTGATGAATATGTTGTTTAATTATGCTGTTTTATAAATAATTAAACTTTTTGGAGCCTTTCTATGACTTTTGGTGCCTTTGTATACTGGTTAAACACCACCATAAGTTTATGTACATAAGGCCAAGGATTACCTTCATTTTTTATTATTATTCAGTGGGGGTGGTGGGGGCATATTGAATCATGGCATAACAGTCTTATAACTTATTTTGATGTTTTGAAGAATTTTTACTTTCTAAACCTAGCTTCTCAGAGTGCCAACAAATACCCAAATGAGTAGCAGTGTGAGGTCCACTAAGAACTTGAAAAAACAAGATCTTAAAACTTATTACTGGATCTTTTGTTGTTCCATCTTTGACAGCCAACAATTAGCATCAACCAATTCAACTGACTGGCTACACTAGCTTTTCCTCCCCGACACACCTGATCATAAAAGTTCTACAATTATACATACACAATATAGAACACACATCAACAACATTTAAGAGTCAGAGTAAGAGGCCCATCCGCAGAAATAATTGGGCCACTGATTGCAAATAAGCATAACTAGTTAGAGAAATAAAATAGATACAGTGTCACTAAAGTAACGCCAATTTTCCAGTTCTAAGAGAAGTAACTAGATATATAGACCTTTAATTATACCGGTTCTTGTCAAGCCTGGTCAGTACCTAATTACTTCCCTTAGAACTGGAAAATCGGGCGTTACTTTTGTGATATCCTGTATTATGATGGATAATATTGAATGTAACAATGATGACATAAGGTTATTGTCTTTTTTTTTTTCTTTAAGATAATCTAATGGAAATTTCATAAAACATGTAAATGGAATGAAAACTCTTCATTTAAAGAACAAATGGGGAAAATAGAAAATTTTCCATCTTTCACTTATTAAACTGTCAATTGCAAACCAAAGTCATTAATAGATATTTAATAATTATAATTGTTTGACAATGGCTTATCAAGGGAAATAACTCTTCTGTATTAAAAGAGTTCTTTCCCTTCTGACTAACTGATCCACATTTGTCAAGGACATTCATCCAGACAGTTCTTAACTGGATTTTCTCTAAAGGGCCACACATTTTAAAAGAAACAAAAATTGGTGAAAATAAAATTTAGCAGTCTTTAAGAAAAAAAATGCGTATGATGATTTTAAATCATTTTACTTATTCAACCCTTGTAGACCTTCGCAACTTATAAAATATTAGTATCCCAAACGAGCCTAACATGTATCAGGCAAACGAATGAAAGAGATGAAACTATTTTTTGCTGTTTATAGTTAATTTCTATCACTACATAATGCTTTTAATTCAGTGCTTAACACATGGAACCACAAAATGACCTCTGAGCCAAGAGTCCAAGGGAAGTAAATAGGTTTTTGGCTATAACTTAGAGAAGAGTCATTAACATTCCAACTTTAGGATGAAGTATGGATTAAGCACCCTGAAATAGACAGAATTGAAAAGGACACATTTTGCCTTGACACCAGATGATGTCAGTGAAATGACAGCAGTCTTACCAAGATAAATAAATACAATTAGCCCTTTCAAGTTTCATTTTGTGTTTTACTATATTCAGAATTATGAGGAGCAGCACCCGTTTTAAACATTTAAACAACATTGTGATGTAAACATTTTAATAAAAAAAACTCTAAAAATGCTTCTGTTTTCTTTCTTTTTTGAACAGAATTTTTCTGGACTGGATGAAGAAAAGTTTTTAAAAACTTTAAGATTATTAATTTCGATCTCACTCTTAATTTTAAACTTGTCAAAGTAAAAGCTGCGATCTTCCATAAAAAAAAAAAAGTGTCAAGGGAAAATGTGTCCATTTCAATTCGGTCAATTTCAGGGTGCTTAATCCATACTTCATCCCAACTTTAGTTCAGACAATTCAATCTCTTCTTCCCGTCTTTGATGTTAACACGTTTTGACTGATTTATTCTACAGCCTTCTTCGGGGGTAATATGTAATATCCGTAAGGAAAGAGAGTCTCTTTTTTCGGTCTTGTTCTCCAGTGGTGCAAAGCAAAAAAAAAATGTTATCAAACAGAAAATTTAAACGTTAACCACAATGCTTGTATTTTAGCAATGCGTGCACTATATTGTGGTCATTAATATACTAATCTATTGTATCTAAATACAATATCTTTCAGTTAAATAGGTTTATCTCTGCTAATCCTCAACTGAATAAAATTTAGTTACAATAGGTTGGTATATTAATGACCATTTTTCTTCTTTGCTCAACAGAGACACAAGATGGAATTCTTTGTTTAACAATGAAAGGAACCCAGACCATTTACAGGTTATAAATATTATGGAACAAGATGTACTACGTGTAAAATGAATCGGCCAAAACATGGAAAGAAGAGATTGGATTGTCCAAACAAAAGTTGGAATAATCAGGTTTTTCCGTTTATTACAATGAAATTAATCTTCGCCAATTGCATTATGTACAATGTGATTCTTTAAAAAACTTACATTTAATCAATTTTAGGTTTAGTAATGTTCTGCGTTGAGATTTAGTAAACAAATTATTTGTTGTTGCTTTGTCTTTCATTTTTTAATGTTAAGTTACAACAATAAAATTAGTATTTTCACTAGTTAACACAAAGTTTTATGAAGACCAAACAAAATTATTTCAATTGAGGATTAGTAGAGCTAAACATATTTAACTGAAAGATATTATTTTAGATACACTTATGCATTAGTATCTTTTATAGCTAGGTTTTAGTGGGAAAAAATACTATATTTCACAACAAATTTATGTAAGTGTGTGTTCATACATTCATTATGCTAAATAAAATGAAAAAAATAACTGTTCTTGTCTGAAATTTGTTAGACAGGGTGTTTTAATCATTGTATGTGGTATAGTCAGACTATTTTCCTTGTCTATGTTGTACATTTATTTCACAACATTTCGGCCGTGTACACTCCGGCCTTCTTTAGGTGTTCTGTGTTCTGGAATGTGGAAGCACTTCATGGAATGCATGCTCATGTTCTACCTGACACGTCACATCCAAAAAAATGGAAGTGATTCCATAGTACAGAACACCTAAAGAAGGCCAGAGGGTAGACAGCCGAAATGTTGTGAAAAAAATGAACCGCATAGACTATACCAGACACAATTTTTTTTTAAAAAGAAGAAAAAAAAGGTACACATACAATGGTGGGTCCAAAGATTGAAGACAAAAAAGTTATTTCCCTTGAATACACGGACTGAGGCGAAAATAATCCCTTACTTAAAAATTGTTTTTGATCACGCAAGACGAGGTTAGAAAATAACAAAAAAGAGAAAGATGAAAGTGCGTATCAAGTAAAAGAAACTTCATATAGGTTATCGCAAATAAATTTCCTTTTATTTAAGACTATTTCAAAGAAAAAATGAGTAAATTTGTGGCGTAAACATCATTTTAAAACGAAAACGATAACCGACACGGTTGTTCAACAATTTTGTGACACATGACTGTTCGTCCTAAGATTATTTTAATATGTACAAAACAATTAAATAACAATGATTTGATACACAATTTTATACAAAGTTATTTTATAATTTATTTTTATAGTTTACTTTAATACAACATTGTGAATAGTAAATATAACTAGCAACAGACTGTTCAAACAAAAACTTCAGCTATCTATGTAATATTCTTTAAAAATAATACTTTTTATTTTAATTTAATTTTAAAAAGTCTTTGAAATATTCTTAAATAAAAGGAAATTTATTTGCGATGATATATATGAAGTTTTTTTTTATTTGATACACACTTTAATCTATTTTTATAGTTTTCTAACTTTGTGTTGCGCGATCGAAAACAATTTTTCAGTAAGGGATTGTTTTCATCTATATCCGTGTATTCAAGGGGAGTCACTTTTTTGTCTTAATCTTTGGACCCCACTATTGTATGTGTATCAAAAAAAATAACTGGTTTTAGAATTTGAACCTGCGGTCAAAGCAGCTTTGATGGTAACTTTGGCCACCATTTACACAGAACATAAGCCCAAACTATACCAAATTAATGATTTATACTGACCCTTTTATGGTAAAGCATCAAAGTTTAAATCAAGTTTCTGATATTGAGAGAACCTATTGCCTTAGTAAAATCTTGATTAAAAATGGTAGCAAAAATATTTGCTTTGATAATGTAAATCCTTACAATAAGTTTAAAATAAAATATTGAGAAAAACCTAAACCACACAAAAAAATACAGCAATGGACAAGTTTAAGGGCAATGAGCAGACATACAAATTCCCAGGCTTCAAGACATTAAAGAACATAGCCTTATTATGTGTCACTTGGAAGGAGTAAGCAAATTTAACATTTAAAGATAGTGTGTACAAATATACAAGAAACTATTAATTTAATATATCCAGAAAAAAGTTTTTGTTAATATAAATTAAATTAAGTCTACCACAGTAAAATTTATCAAGAGTTACCTTTCTTCATCTAAATTGTTCTAAATATTCAGTTTTTTTTTCAAGTATCGTAGGCAACTAATTTTTTTTTTTTTTGCATTTTCTCAAGTAGAGTTTTTATTTTTGTTTAACTCTTAAATTCATAAAAGATAATTTTAATGTAATATCAAGGGGAATAACTACTGATCAAAGTTACCTCCCTTCCTGCTTTAGGTGAATTTTTAATTTATTCTATCTGTCGCAATAACTTTAAACTTTATTTCCGCCACAGAAGAGTTCCACTGTCAATTAAGAGCGTTATCAAGTGGGTTTATGACATTAAGAGTTAAATGAGTATATACTTTTCTCTCTATCTTATTTTTCCGAAATCCTTCTTTAAAAAAATAATTAAAATTAAACAAAGCTGTCAAATTCTGATAAACACCATGCCAGAACGAGAACAAGCAGAAAGGAAAAAAAATGAAGAAAAAGGTGTAAAGAAGTAAAACACTTGTGAGACAAAAGAGGCTGTGTGGTGGTGGTGGTAGTGATGGTGGTGGTGGTGCTATCTATCCAGACAAACACACAAGCAATTTTTTTTTTCTTTCTAAGAGGAAAATAAAAATAAAAATAGACAAGAAAGCAAAAAGAAATGAGGAAAATGGTAACCTCGTCCGTCTTTGCAGACACTTCCAGGAAGGGAATGCTCCACTCATCGGCCAGTTTTTTCCCATCTTCCATTGTAACTGCTCTGTAAGACAAAAAGACACAAATATAAAAAGATAATAAAAATTCAAGAAGAGCAGAAACATAAAATTGTTAATCAGCACTACCCACAACACTGGTTAAAATACTGTTGTTGGGTTTAGGTTATTCGTGTGTTCAGATATTTATATCTATCTAAGTATGTATTCTGACTTTGCCCAGCACTAACCACACACATACACATGAGATGGGAAAATGGTTTTTGGTTTTTTGAAAATTCCATTCCAAAATACAGTTTTAGTGGAGGGTTCAATTTTCAATGTAAGCTTCAACTAAATTGGTCACTTAGTTTGTGTCCACACTTGTTCTTTGAAAATTTGGACTTTTTTTTTTCATTACCACTGTTTTTTATACCACTATTTACTTTCATCTTAATTTTTCAGTTGCTTTTTATCGCAACTTCACTCAGGCCATCATCCTATGGCAGTGAGTAAACAGCATGGGTTGGAAATAAAGAATAAGCTTTTGGTGAGACTCGAACTCACGTCCCTCTATGCCAGAGGGAAGCTAGGTTAGCGCCATGCCGAGGTAGGCCAGGTTAACACCCTGCAGCTCTTACCAACTGTGCTACAAAAGCTAGTGGCTGGCAGAAGTCCAAATCAAAGATTTAACCCTACTCTCTTCCCCAATCTTGTGTGCCATGTTTGTTTTGTTAAGTGATAGTTTCAATATTATTACACATTAATCTCAACAACACACTTACACACGCACTCACTT
>VCCN01003880.1:28183836-28202245 GCA_006491835.1 Architeuthis dux
TAATAAAAATAATACCTATCAATTCACAAATCATTAAATGGTTAAATCAACCCACATTCAACACATTCTTTACTACATTATTTTAGGTAACTAACACTGTGTGTGCACATTAATATCCTTTATGGGCTGGGTGCAAAACGTGGGTGTGCATGCACATAGCTTAGAGAGAACTATGCTGTTAGGGTAAATTATACTTCACTTGCCAAGAAAATCTCTAACTTTAAAAATCTAGCAGAAGGCAATGGCAAACCACTGTTATAAAATCTTCCTTAACAAATGAAGGGAATGTAAAACTTCATCTGAAGATTTATAATTATTAATAAAGTGGTGGAAATAATTCTAAGAAGACACCCCACAAATATAGTTTGTAAATGAAAAATGGATGGGGAATTCGATTTTAAAATCAATTTTTAGCTCAGTGCTCCAAGTGAATAGTTTTAGGCAAATTTTGAAAAATCACATGTTTCAAGGGTTGAAATACGTATAAGATATTAGGTTTTCCTTTTGACTGTAAAACCTGAATACACCTGTTTTGCATTGAGGACACAAGATTTTCTAATGTTTTGAGCAGAATTTCATCCTTGCAACACTTTATGCAAGAAATTAAGTTGTTCCTCTTTTCAAGCTGCCTTCCTTGCTCGTAGACATGTCTTGAAAGAAGTTCTCAATGGGAGTGAAATCTGGAGAGTTTGTAGGCCAATCAAGAACCGTGATGCCCTTGCATTCAAACCATTCCTTGGTGACCTTAGCATTGTGAATGGCTGCGTTATCCTGCTGGAATATAAAATTTCTTCCATAATGTCGGTCGTCAAATGGGACAAGACTCTGCTCTAACACTTCTATATAATGCTTACTTGTGTTCCATCACCATCAATTTAGCTTTACCTTTAACTGAAAAGGCTCCCTACACCATAAGAGATCCTCCACCAAATGGATTTGCATAAAACTTGCTCCTCTTTTCAGATTGTGCCAAAGCGTTGTATTCCATTGGAACCATCTAAATTGAACTTCTTCTCATCAGAGAACACCACCATCTGCCATTGTTCCTTGGTCCAAGTCACTTTTACTTTAGTCCACTAGTGCAGTGATATTAAGATAAAGTTTATTTTGGAGTAGAGCACAATTCACGTTTAGATGCTTGTTGAAGAAGGCAACGATGTCCTGCAGCAGTTAGTTTGAGTGGCCTTCCTGGTCATTTCTTAGTGCCACACCTTTCAAAAAATAACTAATGGCCATTCTAGATCTGTTCAATGTTTGTGCAAGAGCATTAATAATTAAAATTGTTCTAGCCATAATAAGCCAACATTTTCATTTTTTTCTTCTTCGATGAGGCTTGTTTCCTCTTTACATCTTCAAAATGTGAAGAAAATGCAGTACGTGTGGTGCATGCAGTGTTCAAATGACAACTTCTAGAATCACTTTGAACAAAGTGACATCAATAGAAAGTTCTAGAAACTTCTGGAAAAGATCAGAAAACAATTCTTACACTTCTTTCCATGCTCAGAATGTGTGATTTTTCAAAATTTACATACATGAAAGCAGGTAGCTAAAAATTGATTCTAAAATCAAATTAACCTTCCATTTTTTCATATATAATGAAGTGGACTATGCTTTTTTACTAATATTTGGAATTTACCAGCTATTGGGATTTCAACCACTTTTGATGTGCTTGTTTGAGAGGAGCAAAATTTAGAAATTTCAAAGAGACATGTAATGAGCAATTGATTGAAAATGAAAAAGACAGACAGAAAAAAATTCATTTTTAACCTTAACTCATTACAGAGTTTTCTGTCTCCTCTACTGTGTCATTGAGGCACCCATCATGGGCGAGTCTTTAGCTAGATAGCCTGACAGAGCCCATCCCTCCACAGACTTCCTCAATTCTACTCTTTATGCCGAGTGATTAGCAGAGAGGCTTTGAGTATCATTTTTAAAGTCTTTGGTATGACCCAGCCATGTATTGAACCCATAATCTACCGAACCGGAGACAAGCACTATACCACTGGGCCACTTTTTAACACTCTCCCTTAAAAATAGTTGTTCACCCCCAGAGACGGCAACTAGATAATTAGTCCAATAATCATCAAAGCAGAAAAGAGAAACAATTTTAATTTGATTTCTCTCCTCATTAAAGCCTCATTTTCAGGATTCAAGTATCTCAAGACATCTTTGCTTTGTTGAATCAATTAAAGTCCAAACCAAAAGAAGAAAAGATGACAAAGGAACGAAAGGGTTACAAAGTAAACATATTCTTTCCAATCAAAAGAAAATTAAGACAAATTCTCATACAATGTTATTTTTCTTGGAATTTCTCATGGTGTGATACATGTTACTAAATAATGAAAAAGAGGCACTCACCATGGCGCATTGGTTTGCAAACACTAGTGATGTACCAGAATATAAATCTGGTCGGATATCCGGCACCGGATTCACAAAAAATTATCACTGCTATCAGTTTCAAAATTTAGCCACCCAACATTTTTTAACAGATATAGATTTTAATTTTTTACTTTGGAATCCAACCGGATTGATATTCCAGTACATCACTAGCAAACACATCTTGAAGACCAATTTGCCATTGTAGAGAGCTCGATCCTCAAGAGGTACCCTAACTGCTGTGGCCTTGTGCCAGGCTAAGCTAAGGTTAGTAAACTACTACTAAAGAATAAAAAAGTTATTTCCACCCACACATGATTATATACGTATGGCTCTTTTCGTCAGACGGTCTTGGCAGCTTCAAGTCTCGCACTTGAACTGCTGCCTGGGCGCTTAGTATGGAGGAAGTGTTGTGCCCAAGTTCCACTTCTCCCCTTTTCAAACGTACTGAAGGCTTTCAAAGGAAAGAGGTGCTCAATACATTTGGAGATCAGCACGGCCTCAGGGGATGCCAGAAGACGATGTGATGCAGCATCTCTCTATCAACTGCTTTCGGGTCCCTCCCTCTGGATTTTCTGTCAGGGTTCACTCCTTTAGCCTTTGCCTCAAAAAGCTCTCCCCACAAGGCAGTGGGTGGCATTAGGCAAAACACATATGAAATACATAACAAAATATAACCCTTTTCAGCCATGTTGGTAGGTGTGTGTGGGTAGGTGTGTACAAGATAACCAACATTTATTGGCTTTTGAACTTTTTCTTTTTCATGGTAGCCACTGAGGCAATTAATCTAAATTTCACTGAGCGTAGATGAGGTGGTTTAAAATTGCCTTTTGCATGGATAGGCAATTTTTCCCAAGTTCAGCATGCAATCATTTTAGAAATGAAGCTTTCATATATTAATTTGTGAACACGTGTGCACAGGTAGGAGTTTACAGATACAAGCCTTTCACCAAAGGGCATAAGCACCAACTTCTGGCACCAGTGTGAAATATGTATTTCAGCCACAAGGGAGGAGGAGGAGGAGTCTAATATTATGCAATATCACTACCCAGAATAGAGTACCAAAGTCGGACGTCATGACCCGGCCTAGTCGTCATAAAAGTAATACTGAATTAGCACTAAAAAGAAGCAAGATCTCCTCAGTGCTAATTCAGTATTACTTTTCTGACAACTGGATCTCGAAGCTGGGTCATGACGTCAGCACTTTGGCACTCTTATTACCAAAAGCTTTCAGGGTGAATAGGAGAAAAGTAATGCAGTGTTTAGCAAACAAGTCCATTCTTTTGTCTTAGCCTGCAGCTAGTCCATAAAGGATTTGTAAAAAAAATAAAAATAAAAAGGCTTACCTTCTTTGTGAGGTTATTGAGTACACCAAAATGTACCCATCGACATTCATGTAGTAATCATTGGGTGTTACAGAATACTCATCCTGAAAGACAAAACAGGTTATGACATTAATATAGATAAGATATATAAAACACTAGCATAAAACCCGTCAAAAATGACGGGTCCCGTCATTAAATAAATAAATATTAAATATTTTGTAATAGTAGCCCATTGTATGTTTTCAATCCATCCATAATTTGTTTCAAGTCAAAGTGATCTACGATTTCCGGTGATATAAAACGAAAGATCGCCTTTCTATTTAGATTTTTAACTGAATTGAGCGATAACATAAATAGTTTTACTTTTCAAAAAAATAATCTCCTTGCCTCCTTTTACATTGGGTGTTGCCGTGCTGGTGGAGGGTGGGTGGGTGCACCTACAGCTTCTTGGTCAGTTTGCCTTTGCTCTGCTGCTTTTAAATATCATCCTCCCTCATCCCCATGACTGACAAACAAATCAACAAAATTGATGACAACAGCATTTATATAGTAAGATGATATATATTAAATACAAGAAAAACATTATTATAAATTTTCATCCACCTGTACAACCAGGATTGGTTCAGATTTCCTAAAATACCTACTCCTAAAACAAAACCCGTCAAAAGGTTTTTACCCCCCCCCCTCACGATCGCAAAATCCCCAAAATTTCTTCTGCTTTAATACAATATTAACAAGACATTTACAACAATCATATGTAGGTACATCAATAAGTCTGTAACCTAATGGTGAAAAAACAACGCACTTAATTCAGTGAACATTATACAGTGAAAATCTCAAATCATAATTCAGCTGAGAACTATGTGTCAGGCTACAGACTTATTGATCCACCCTTGCAAGTTAAATCTCTTGTTTTACTTTTTGTATTTGAAGCCCTAGAAATGAGTTTGCTGTGATAGACACCACAGTGCTAGATGAGTTCATTACATTATTATTTTATCTACCAATAGGTACAGATCTAACATTTCTCAACTTATATTTGAAATGCAAACAAAAATCCATTAGAAAATTCTTTATCATATTTAATGTAAAAATGTCCCTAGATTGCGTGTGCATGTCTGTGCATAGGCGTGGCAAGAGGGGGCAGACACCCCTGGGCACAGGTGTGAAGGGGCACAAAATTTCCTCTGTCCTATAATGCCTGTTAATAATTATGCCTTTCCCTAGGATATTGCACAACTTCCCCCGGGTGCTGTTTTTGCCCCTGGGCACTGAGAACCCTTGCTACGTCACTGTGTGTGTGTGTGTATGTGTATATTGTATTTGATGTAATTTAAAAGACATGCAACAAAAGATAGAAATTGCTAGGTCATTGACTTATTTGGAGTTTTCTAAACCGGAATCTTAAGAAATAAACAAATATCAACAGATTAATTTCACTGGTTGCATGTTATTCATAGGAGGACTCTAAAAGCCAACTCAATGTACAAAATCTCAATTGAAACCTTACTGAATATTGTTCTACTTCTCAACAGACCCATTTTGGGAGACCCAGTATACACACACACACGAAAGTAATCTCAGTTTAATTCAGGTTACCACAGACTAATATAGGGTGCCCCAAATGTAACGCCCAAAATAACAATCGCATTCTGCAAGACTGACTTCTTGATAATTTGGAAGGTTGCTGGATAGGACATGAAGCTATCGAATGGCTGGCAAAATCACCTGACTTGACTTAACTTAACCAGATTTTTTTCTGTGGGGAGTCCTGAAGAACATGGTGCAGGGTACAAAACCATCCACCATACAAGAATTGAAAACCAGAATAGAAGAGAAATTTGTCACCATCGACGTTGAACTTTTGTCAGGATGTGTGCAGATCAGTAGCTTGCCAACTGAATAAATGCATCAAAATGTATGGCAGTCACGTTGAACCTTACATGTGACGCATTGCATATGTCTATCTCTATTAGACCTTTAGTTTGTTTATTGCATCAATAAAACAGTTTTGGGACAAATAAGGCATTACTTTTGGGACATCCTGTATATCTGGATTACGTAGAGATTATCTACAGTAAAGCGATGGCTAACAAGCTCAGAGTTTGCAGTGATGGACACCACAGTGCTAAATGAGTTTGCAGTGATGGACACCACAGTGCTAAATGAGTTTGCAGTGATGGACACCACAGTGCTAAATGAGTTCATAATTGTGTGTATTGGGTTTGATCCACACCCATTATTGTGGCCAAGTGCAAAGTTTAGTAAATATCTGGGTTGTATGGATTGATCTTCCATGTCAATCAATTGACTCTGCCCACTAAAATAGCCAGTGGGAATGACAGAAAACCATAACATATCCAATTGTTGCTATTCTTATAGCAACAATCTATTCACATCACCTGAAAGAAGGTTGCAAAGTACAATTCTGTAAACACTGATTTCTATTTAATGAGTAGGTAGTCCAAACAACCACCTAAACTGCTAATACTACAATAAATAATCTAGCACAGAGAGTGTGTGTGTGTGTGTGTGTGTGTTTGGAGGGCAAGGTGCTGCTAACCCAAGCTCAGGGAACTTGAGGTGTGAAAATGGCTTCCTCAAAAAAAGAAAACATTGATCGAAAATGAGGTCCATTATTTCTTGGTGGAGTGATTTTGAGAGGTGTGAAATGTCCAGAGACTGGAATGCTGGGTAATTTGATAGATGAACAGATGGATCAATCAGTTTAAATTAACTTTTTGGTAGCACCGTGTTTGTATGCACACATGCAGCCCTCACAGAAGAAAAGATAAGCCTTGATGCATTTCGCAGAGTTTCATTCAGCATCTTCAGAAGCTCTTTTGCAGTGCAGAAAACTCACGTGCGTACAGTCCGATCATTCACATGTTTATGTGAAATGTGTATGGAGCTGGGAAAAAAACAGAAAGAGTTGTTGGTTGAAACTCGGAGAAATGCATCGAGGCTTATCTTTATGATAATAAATATGTTTGAGACATAACACACTTTTCTCAATCTTTCATTTCAACATTGTCAAATTACCTCTACCATATATGTATATACGCGTACATATATACATATACACACCCACACAGTGTATCCTTGTTCAATTATTTATTTTAGTTATAAGAGAAATATATAATGCTAGTCTAAAAGAAATATTACAGAAAAAAGATCCCAACTAACCCTAAGATGTTACTAGCAATTTTAACATTGCACAGCTTATATATTTATAAAACCAACTTGACAATTAACAGTAGTAAAGGGTGAAAGAGAGACCAAGTAGTGGAGCATGGTGTCATTAATCTCCATTTTAAATGGCGTGTTAACTTCAAGTTCTCAGTAAAACAAATTCATTTTTAATGTGTGCACATCATTCGAAGGGCTGTAGTTGATCATAAATAATAGGGGAGGGAGAAAATAGATTTGATTTTACATTTAAACCAGAGATTTTCTAAAGATTCAAACAAGAGAAAAGAAAAAGAAAACATAACTAAAATATAATATTTTAATTATTTTTACCTTCATCTCAATTTTAAGTTGCTATTTATCACAACTTTGTCTCAGGCCGTCATTTTATGGCTACGAGTAAACAGCGCGATCGGAAATAAAGAGTAAGCCTCCAGTGAAAATCGAATTCACACCCCTCATTGCCAGATTCTTTATTTCTGATCACACTGTTTACTTGTAGCCGTAAAATGACAGCCCATCTCAAAGTTGTGATAAATCAAATGAAAATTAAAAATTAAGATGAAAGTAAAAACTAGTTAAAATTAATTATAACATTGTGTTACTTCATTCAATAATAAGAATAAATGATAAAAATTGCCACAACCAAAATATATTTTTAAGAAAAACGATAAAATAAAGTTTAAGCTTTGAAGTGATCATTAATTTTAGAGTTGTGAAGTTCTCAGGCTGAACAAGAACCGCATTTGAGGTGAAACTAAAACATTTTGTAAACGATCGTTACTATGGGCAACATTCAAATACAGGTTGAATCCCGTGGGTGGATAAACGGGTGCAGCCGAATTCCATGAAAAAAATTTGGACCAGAAAAAAAGAGAAGCAGAGCACTGAAGGCTGAGTGCTTCAAGAGATGACTGGGTGGGTCGTGTCAGCCAGCCAAGGTGCACACCGAGTGCAGGAGGGAAGGGGGGTGGGGATATCAAAGAAATGTTAAGTTTTCAAGACTTAAGTTACAGGGGGCAGGAGTAACCCACTAAGTTCTTCCAAGCACACATGCACCTCTCAAAGAAAGGTTGCCAATTTAGCTCTTTTGGGGCTAGACCTAGCTCCTTTTTGGTGCATTTAGCTCAAGTCTGCATCTCGCTCTTAATTTATTTCTTTTTCAGTTTATTGTACCTTTTTTTTTAGGATATTTTCTTATTTATGAAATAATTAATGAATATTAGGTAAGTAAAATTAAAAGTTACATATACATTTTTTTCGGCTACTTTGTATTGTATTTTTGCTACTTTTTGGTAGTGCTCTTGCTAATTTTATTTTAAAAGTATCTAGCAACACATTGTCGGTGCATGCACATTTATTTTCTCTTCATACAAGTTTTGAATTTAACTGAACAGAAAATCCAAGTTGTATGCTCTGATGTGGATTTCTCATTATCACATAAAGTGTTTTGTATCTGTCTCTGTTAAGTGTGCCTTGCTGCTATGAACTTCTAAATAAAGTACTTTAATTCATTGTGATTGATATTTAGTTCCTTTTCAGTTGCAATTATTTTGCAGATCTAGCTCTAAAATCTATTTTCAAATTGGCAATCCTGTCTCACAGTCGAGTCAAATGAGATGCAAACTTGGATAATGGTTTTATCTCTGTGGGTAGAGCATCCGACTGATAGCCAAGAGGTTTACATCCAAAGCACCAGATGAGGGAGTCTACTTTTGAGGAAAATGGAAAACTTGACCAAATACTTAATGAAAATACTTCCTCCTCCTCTTCATGATTTTGTATTTCTAAAATCTATGGATGTCCATAAATAACAAGTTTAAAGAAAAATAAGAGACACAAAAAAAGGAATATAAAAATTACTCCCACACATAATAATTAGTAATGTACAGATATCTTCTGTGACGCAACTGACGTAGTAAAATAGAGTATTCATTCCTTCAACTGACGTAGTAAAATAGAATTGTATTCATGCTCTAATGACGTAATAAATATGCTGAATTTAAAGAATAATAAAAAATATAAAAAGTAATAAAAACAAAAAATAATAAAAATCCGTTTGTGGTCAACAGAACGCTATTCTCCAAGGTCACTGCAATGCAAATCTCTACTCACATACATAAAATGCAATAGGTGTCCATATATTTCATATATGCTGTCATTTTTATAATAAAATATTTACAATATAATGAAGCTAATTTTTTTAGTACTTTTGATGAGCTTGAATTTAACCTACACAAAAATATTATGCAAAAAATATAATGCAAAAAGTACTGTATTCGCCGGCATATATGACGTATGATTCACAAGGGTATTTCAAAGACTAGCACCATGTAGTTCAAGCCCCCATAGATGTCCATTTCAAACTTCGATAGACGGCCCCCTAGTTGTAATACCAGTGTATTGGATGCATTGTGACAATTTGCATAATTTTTTGTCTACTTAAATGTGTGTCTTATATGCTGGAAAATTGTCATGAATTAAAAAAATTAATAGAATTTAAACTTAAAATGTGAAGTAGGCAACTCTGAATGATGTACACAATACACTTTCCAAAGTAGAGAAACCATGCACAAGCAATTTTTAAAATGCCAGGTGTATGGGTATATTTTTTGTCTGTATTACCAAGGGAAATAACTTTTATATTTTACGCAAGAGTTACTTCCCTTAAAAGACTATTTTGTTATTTGCAAGAGAAAGATGATTGTACCCAATAATAGTTGAATTATGTGACTATTTCTCAATTGAAATAGAATATAAAGAGAAGATGTGAAGCTAAGCTTTTACATAATTGCAATGGCAAAATTACTTAAATATTGCCATCATTTTTTGACAGCAAGGATTAGCTAGTTTCTCAATATTAGACCTAATTAAAAAGATTATTGAGTCCTCTATATATTGCACACATGTGCCATAGACTAAATACTAATCTTACTAAGTTAAGTCTTTTCTTTGTTCCTGTCCAAAGATTTTACAGAGATCGATGGATAAGGATATTGCATGTCCTTGGCAATATATCACCTGAACAAGCCAAACGAGAAACACAATCGAGAGCTGGTTTCACCAGACTCTTGAATAGAATCTTTAAGCTGAGAAAGTAATGTCTCATTGATATGAGACTACTAACTTATACAAGTTATATATAAGTATAATTTCATATATGCTGTCTAGTTAAGAAATGATTCTTGGTAAATGATTCAAGAAACACATTTGAAATGTGATCCATGACAATGGATCGATCACAAAACAAAACAGACATGAGCAGAAAAGATTATTTGCTGATCTTTAGCCTGGATTTAGGCGATTAAGTAATGCTTAAACAATTTACATTATTAGATCAATATTAAAACTAATTAAAAATATTATTTGAGTCTTCTATATATTGAGAGAGAAATGTTATTCAAGAGGGATTATCTCAACATTTGCACATAAGAGCCAAAGGAAATGTTCAGCACTGGTTTGTTCGGTTTTTTTCTTTCACAAAATACAACCTGGTCATTGAGACTATAATCTTACCAAAATTATGTTTAAAAAAAATATGAACTTTCGGAAAAAGAATTAAACAGAATAGATAAAATTTTGCTGTAAAAGAAGGGAAAAAAAATCTCATAAATAACCAAAAATCCTCCGAAGAAAAATACTTGAAATTTCAGTGTAAAATTAATTGGCCTTCTAAGCCCTTTCGCCAAAAGCCGTAGAAATTATTTTTCCTCTGTGTAAAGTGTTTTCTTTTCTTGGTTTAACACAATTGATTTTTAGTGTAAAATATATCGGCCATCTCAGCACCTTTTTGCTAACAGCTGTGGAAAATATATTTTTTCATGGAAATGTGTTTTGTAAAAAGGTTTGGACAACTTAAATGACTTGCATACAAACACGTGGGCAAGGGAGGAGGAGAGGAGAGGAAAAAGAATTTGAACGGCATATTTTATTTACAGGGCGGGGCGGTGGTTAAATCAAGTGGAATTTGTGTTGTCCTTGTAAAATCATAAAGCTTTCTAGACTATATATATATTATATGTCATGTCGCACTTCACCTTAAAACTCCATTGTGCAGGTCTTTGGGCTATTTACGTACAGGTCTCACTGACTTCTGAAAAAACATGAGAAACCCACACGGATCTCCATTCATGGAGCCAAGCCATCATCATCATATATAACACACACCCTTCATAGAAAGTTTTCTTACATATTTAATATTATGCGAAATAAAGATAAATACTATACAGATTTATACATATTTACAACTTATACTTAATGAATGTACATAGCTACAAAGCCAATAAAAAAGGTCTGCTTTGATTAAATATTAAATTTTGGCCACTTTCCATAAAGAAAAGAGTAAAAACAGGCAAAAACTATCATGATAAACAAAATTAAGTCTATCGATTTGCAGGCAACCTGTGAAAAAAATATTTAACTTACCAAACTTATATTTGGTTACTGTTTTCTTTTTTTAAATTCTGCTAAAACGCATAAAAGTTAATTGGGTCTAAAATAAATTCTGGCTTCCATGTGATGACTCAGCAATTCTTCCTACACACAAACACATGAAGATTAGTTATTTAGATATAGCGGTGGCAGCAGCCCAGGGTTATTATTGTTAGTGACTATCTACAGCAAATCAGTGCAAACCAATGTTCTGAATGCACAACTGCGTAGGGGAAAATAGGGATGGGGGTTGCAAGGAATGAAGTAACAACCTTCTTCCCACACTTTTGAGGCAAAATTAGGCAGCAGTGCTAACTTTTCTTGTTCATTTAGTCAAGGAGATAAGCTAACAAATATACAGTCAATCTTTGGTTTATATTATATCATGAGCTTCATTATTCTACCATAGCAGGGTTTGGCATTTGAATACATACACAGAGACAGCAAAACATACTTTTTATGTACGTATTAGGTTGTTACATATAAAATGTCATTTTTTGAATAGTCAGATGAAGGAGGATATAAACAACAGTAAATATTTAATCTAAATATGACACAGATTGAAGCAATAACCTTTTTCCAATGATACTCTAATGATAATATACCATCTCTATGAAATTCTTTAGGTTTAGTAGTCACAAGTTGAGTAAAAGCAGAAATTATGGCTTCCTTATTAATGAACTTTTTATTACGGAATTGAAGTTCAAAATGCTTGAAAAGATGATAATCTGTCGAAAGAAAATGTCAGGTGAATATGAAGAATGGTACAAGACTTTATATCCCAATTCTCTAAGCTTAGACACAGTCAGCTGAGAGGTGCGGCGTGTGAAACGGTCATGGAGCATTTCATTCAGTTCAAGTGTGACCTATTTTTCCAACTTTATAACCTTTCCCATTGCCTTGAGAGGACATGATATGGTCGCTGTTGAAGTGCTTGAACCATTGTTCAGGGGTTGTTAACCCCTGCCATCGATAATTCTTCATCATTAAGAACAGATTAGAGCCTCCCTCAAACCTATCAGCTCTATTTAAAAATGAAATAACAGCCACATGAAATAAGTACTACTAGCATTCCAAACGAAATTATGAATCACTGCCACCCATATATGATATGTTGGGGATGATCAATTAAAAAGTTAGAAAAAGGGGTGATCAATGGTTAAGTTACTTCTTTCACCTTTTGTTGGGCTGTGATCACTAAAAAAGTTCTGAATTTTCAAAAAAACAAGTAGGAACAGACTAGTGACCAATTTAGCATAAACTTACATTGCATATTGAACCCCCCCCCCTCTAAAAACCGGGGGGGGGGGGGGTCAAAAGAAAGAAAAAAACATTTTCCCTACTCATTGAGGGGAGTGTGGGTGCAAAATTTCAAGTTTCTAACAATGAACAATTAGGGCTGGGTGAAGTCCGGATACATGATAGATACATATAAATGTCAGAACACATGAATAGCTTAAACCCAGTAACAGTGTTTAAACCGGTCTGTTGAGGGTAGCAGTGATTAATAAGTAATTATTTAGCTCCTTTCTGGAAGGATACAGAATCTGATAAATAATTATTTATTAACTAATTTACCCATGCCATCAAAAAATGATGGCAGTATTGAAATAATTGCATTGTACTTAAAAAGATATCAAAAACATTATGTTGCCCAGCATTTTTTTTGTTTGTGTTCAACCAGAACGAACCAGGAATTTTTACGCATTTGCAAAAATAAAATAGGGAGACTACTCTATAGTTAGCATTTAATAGTTATCTCCCTTGACAAAAAAAAACCCCTGGTGTATTAGACTAGTTTAACTATGCTGTCAAAAAATGACAGCATTATTCAAATATTTGCAATTGCACATTATGTTGCTCTGTATTTTCTTGTTTATGCATTATGTGTTACAAGACACTGTATGCATCTGTAATACAAGACACAGAATGAATCCGGATTTTTTACAGATTTGTAAAAAAGTAAAATAAGGAAGACTACTCTAATTAGCATTTAATAGTTATCTCCCTGAATAAATTTTACAGACAAAAAATATAGAACATCACATGGAGTTTTATATAAGCAGATAACCATCAACATGACCCCAGTCAAGGTTAGATGGACTGAAATGGTTCAAAAAAACTATTTTGTTAATCATTTTTTTAATTCTAGATGGGAAGATAAAAATATTTTATCTTTAACCAAATGAATAGTTTGAAATGGGTACTGCATAAATGTGAAAAATAAATTTAATTTTAATATATTATTTTCATCACGATATTATACGAACACTTCTTAAGAAAAATCCAAATAATTAGAGGAATTCTTACTTTTTTCTTGTGCCCTCTCTTGAAATGACTCCTACACTCCGGGGGGGGGGGGGCTCCCAGCCTAAGAACCACTGTTTTATAACATGTCCTTTGCAGAGTAAAGATTTACTATGCGTCTGTAACACAAGACACTGTATATGTCACGGACACAAGTAGCACCAAATGCATGTGTCAATCAAAGGCAGAAAATTAGGACATTTGCTGGAATATCAGATAACAGAAAGATGCAGAGGGAGGGACAAAGACGTGGTAAGAGCTAATGACCCAAATATATACACTAGAACCCCCTCATCATTCCCAGGCCTATTCACCCAAAAATAGTCATTAATTAGGGCAAATTCTCTTGATTCTCAATCAACCTAAGAAATAGCAAGTTATAGATCTGATAATTATAATTTTATGTGGGTTTATGATTTTATACTGGCATGGGTTAAAAATCTTTTTTTGATCTTTGCTGTTTTAACTAGAAAAAAATTACATACACAATCTCTAGTGACAGTATTGCATGTCCAACTGTGATATCCAGAATTAGACACTCCCACCAGAAAATTGAGAAAACATGCCTCTATTATACAATGCAACATACTTTTTAAATGTTACTCAATTGTGTGAGTGTGTGTGAGAGAAAGAACACATAGCTAGATAATGTGTGTCTACTTAGGCAGCAATCTTTCATTAATAATTGTTTGATTAAAGGCCACAGAATTTTTTTAAATTTTTTAACTTAATCATTCCTGTTTCCATATGAGTGAATGTAGGTTGTCAGTATTTAGTGAGTGTAAGAACTAACCAAAAGTTTTTATTGTTTTATTTGTTTAACCATCAAGATTAAAGACCTTAATGATTAGAGACAAAAGCTGATTACAAATTTTAAGTTGTTTTTTTTTAAATTTAAATAACTCGTTTTCACATAGCTCGTTGCCTTACGGCACCATAATACACACTCGCCACAATGCCAATAATTAAAAAGTTCAATGAATTTCAATAACATTTTGTGGACGAGTAGGCCATGGAAGAATTGGTTGAATTTTGGGGCGGATCCAGGAATTTATTTTACCCTGCATCATAGCTATACATGAACTGATTTTCATTCAGTCTTTAGTGACGATAGCATTGGCAGAGGTATGTGCCCTCTGAGTGCTCTTTAGTTTGTTTTAACTTCATAGTGAAGTCCTGGTGTCAGTAAAGGCAGGGAACACATTGCTATCACATCACGTTAACCCATGCAAGCTCACGAGGCCTCAAAATCATGGAAAACAGCAGTAGGAGTAACACTTGTGTCACATCACCTCACGTGATTTTACATGTGGTCACCAAATATTACATGATGATGATCAGAAGTTCTTCCATGTCTAGGGTAGGGAAAATACAACTTCCCGCTAACACGCACCCTGCAAATGTGTGCAAAAAAAGAAAATAAGACGTGAAGTCACACAAGCAGACCAGCAAGGACTTGTGATATCATGTGACTTGCAGCTGTTACAGCAGTGTGTCTCCTAGCAATTCAAATAAGCATTAAACTGGCCTGCACACTAATGCTCATGTGAACTCACATGAGTTCACATGATGTGATAGCAATGTGTTCCCTCCTTTACAGCACTTGCTTGTAAATATTTTATGTTGTGGAGCAATGTGATTTTTTAATTTTTTTATGGGGTGTGTGTGTGGGGGGGGGGCAGTTTAGCTTTTTCCCATCTATCAGACCATGAAATAAAGCAGTTATGTTAAATATGTTGCTGAAATGTTTCAGACATTCAACAGACATTTTCAAAATACAAGAATGCTCCCACGAATTCATTTCCATGAGAAAAAAGATTTATGGCAGTAAAATAAGGTCAACACTGATTATATTAACTAGGTCAATGCCTGTTCCAAAGGTGCATGTTTGGAAGGGGCCTGACTTTACTGTGTGGAGCAGCCTGCCATAATTGTCATGTAAAATAATTTTCTGTTCGTCATACTAAACTATGGCTTCAAGGTATTTTGGTTACTTAGTGTTGCCAATGCAGATATTCTATATATAAATTTAGATAATTCTTTAATTTTTTTCATTAGATTTCTCAAGAACCGCTGATCAAAAAAACTTTAAACTCAACACTGCACTGACTTTGTTTTTGACTAATACATCTGGCGAATGTCAACTTCGTACAATGGCCAGTTGTTGAGGAATTGCGGAGCATATACTCACAGACAAATTTCTTCAATTGTAGTTATTAATTACCATATTACCCAGCCTCAAGGACACACCTCAATTTTAACTAAATAAATAAAATAAAAAATAAAACATAAAATTAAAGTTCAAAGCGTTCTTCAGACAATTGAACTCCTTATTGTTGTTCACATGACGTTTCGGCCAATCCATTCCACAAACTTCTTCCGGTGTACTATCCGGATGTAATGGTAATAAAGAGAACAAAGAAAGCAAAGATTTCTGTTTACATTCAGATACTACACCTGAAGAAGGCTGTAGAATGGATTGACTGAAACGTCATGCGAACAACATAAACAATAAGGAGTTGAATCGTCAAAAAAAAACCCTTGAATGTTAATGACCCTTCTCAAAACTATAGACAGTATCCATAAAATTATGGTCTCAGCACTTTCACCTACCTTACCAAGATGTTTTGTGAGTGGCTTAGTGACATGTAATTCCTATTGATCACTTATAGTCTGCATTTTTTTCTTTTTCACTTACAATACAGACATGACACAGTAAGTTTACACCCAAAGTTTACTCCTAGCCTACCGGTGAGTACCCATGGTAGAGCTGCACTGACACTATTGTACTCCAGTTCTGAAATTCAGTCTTCAGCAGTGGCTTGTATATTCATTGAAATATCTTTATCACGGCCCATAATCATAATACCTGTGTTTGGAATAAAAAAGCCCAATATTTATGCAGATCGTTCATGCTGGCAACACAGTTTCCACGAGTTGATGGCTTTGTTTTGGTTCACATTCCACAATGTCTCAATGCATTGAAGTGGTGTGTCTTCAGCTGGTACCGCATATTGATTATTGTAGTTTTTTTCAGTTCATTGATTTTAAAAATACTTTGTTTTATGTTTTTTCAAGTTCAGGCTGTCTAGCATAGATTACCTTCCTCTGAGGTTAGGATAGGCCTTTGAGAAAAAAGTAACCTTCAGCCTGTAGGATGCAGGGAGGCATTTTCCAGACTAATTTCAGGAAAAAAATAGCATCTTGTATTTATATTAAATAATTCAACATGAAATTGATGATTTAGTTAAATAAAATAGAAAAAATTATTTATTCAATCAAAATTTGGTCTACATATCTAAAAGGTCTGCCAACAAGTATCCAGCCATTTAATATGAGCGAGCTAAAAAAAAAAAAAAATGCCTACCTAGGGCAATGGTGCCTTAGTCCTCTTCAAAATACCCCCTTATCCCAGCATCCCTTCCACTTTTCAAAACAATCTGAAATTCCTCCTTCAGGATCGTCATCAACTGCCTCATTGCGTTCACCTTAATCTCGTCCATGGTCTGAAATCTCCTTAGGATAAGCTAGAAGACGCAGGTGCTGATAGACCTGGGTGTTGCAATGTTTTGCAAAAAAACCTGCATAAGACGTGAATAATGGGCTGTTTTGATCATACAGTACACAAGCTCACTCAATGGTGCCTCACTACCGACTGAGTAACCCCACGAAAGACTCACTTTAACATTAAAATTATAAATGATTCATAAAATTCGCTTCATAATACTCCATCTAAAATTTTGAATCTTAATCCTAGGAATTTAATTATTTTTCTAGTGTTTGGGGATGGATTCATGTGCAATTCAGTTCTAAATCATTCACTAAACAAAGCTATTTGGTTCCGAAAACAAAATGATGATGGATTTTAAGTTATTTAATTATCTTTGTACTGGAGCTACTTAATTTGGTCTTGTGCGGCAAAAGACATCTGGCAACGCTGGTGCGACTGTGAACTTAATCCTGCTTGCTTCTTAACTTCTTACAAATTCAATGCCTGTATCAGAATGTACTGCATAGAAACACATTGGCCATGATATAATTGATGTGAGACTAGAGAAAGAAACAATTGGGGCAAATAAGGGCAGGTATGTAACTGTTCCCACCCACAGCTTTCCAGAGGCTACAATCAAAGACCATAAATAAACAGCAAGAGGTGAGAAGTACTCTTATAAGACAGCAAGGGAGGAGCCATTTTGAATGCATACAGATGATTGTTTTACTTTGATCTTTTCTCTTCAGATGAGCAACAAAAATATAAATACAAGACCAATTCACCTGGGATTTCTATCAGATAATTACTTTTCACACTACATCAACAGAAACATGTATTTGTTTTGACAAGAGAAAAGCCTAAATGCCAACTACTAGACCAAAAACTATTCCTTTCTCGCATTCCCACTGACCCGTTTTGTTATGGACTAAGAATAGACGAGAAATGTCCTGGCATTGACCAACTGCCCTATTTAAGCCTCTCTGGCCGCCTCAACACTTGCTACTAATCAGACAATCACATTCTCAGGCTACATTTGTTTACCTGTACTCAATGGCCAACAATTCTTTCACCTCATTTCAAGCCGACTTTCTTGAATGCCCAATCAACAACGAGGAGCAAGTCAAGATTTCTTTTTCATTTTACAAAAGAAAAAAAAAAAAAATTTTTTTTCACTAATATTTATTAAGAGACTAATTATTCCCTGTGGAAAAAAAAAATCATGGATATATTTGGATTTCTAGGAGATGGTTTTTTTTTTAGAAAATAATCTATATATTTGTGCATGTGC
>VCCN01003880.1:28202848-28222875 GCA_006491835.1 Architeuthis dux
AATTATCTACTCGTGTTTCTGTGGAGTTTGGGCAGTTTCTTCATATTCTCTTACTTACTCTAAGACTTAATAGTTCACTACTTCAAAGCTGTTGATAATGTAGATAAATGATTACGTCTAATCAATTTCATCTGAGGTTGTATTAAAAGTGACTTGAACTTGTTTATGTGAGAGAATCCATGTTTTCAGATTGTGGATAGAAAAGATTTTTATCAGCAAAATTGTTACCTTTAAGTGTAAGAGTCCATTGTTACTGACAGAAAACAAAAATCACACTGTTCATTATTATAGTAGATTATTATCAATAAAATTCATAAGAGCTTTTGTATTATTATGTATTATTTTTGTGGTTAATTATACTAGTAAAGAAAATTGCATGTTTCCATTTTAAGATTAGTTTGTTTTTAACTATTAAATTAGGGGGGGGGAAAAAAAGAAATAATATCCTTTGAAGTCTGGTTACCAATAACAATAAACAAACAGAATCTATTTATGATCATTGTAATGTTATTCTGACCTACCATACAACTAAAAGGTAAATCTTTTTTATAGGAATAGCAATCTGGTTTTTAAAAAAGAAAAGAAAAATATTGAAAAATGTACAAAATATCTGCATGTTTATTTGTGAGGAGTTTTTGGTTAAAAAAGGATTCATTCTTGTTAGTCTTAAACAGGGCCTCGGAGAGGAATTTTCGATGGCGTTGCAAAGCTGTTTTTGCACCACCACCCCCCCTGCACAAAAACCCACGTTCTTTAGCCATCCTGTTTTCATCTGCTATAACCCTTTTTGCACACCATACTATATTCGCTTGCCGGTAAACGATAGAATCAACCTATTTTATTCATAAACACATATCAACGTAAAAGCTTTTATCCAAGAAACTCTCTGCCCTGCCCCCCCCCCCTTGGGCCCCCATGAACCAGTACGAGGCACTTGTCTTTAAATTTAAAATACAATTCAACAAAAATACTTCCCAACTTTCAACAAAAACATTTTCCTTTAAATACACGTAAAGTGAAAAAATGTTTCTCTTTTTTATGTAGATTGTCACAGTAAAGTGTAATTCAAAAATTGTTATAGCCAATCATTTTGGAAAACTGAACTATTTGCAACAAAGAAAAGTGGTATATATCTCCAGCTGTCATGGGCTTATACCATAATATTAAACATACCCTGGTATCAAAGAAATTAATATTTTGAAAATGAACAATGATTTATGTTAAAATTTTAATCAGACTGAATTTCTGCCAGAAAGTTGAATGATTCAGTTTAAATTTACAAAACAAATTATTAAAATCCAATTAGTTGATTTTTTTTACTTGTCTGAGTAGGAGAGGGCTGAAATTGTATAAACAACAAAAGAGGCATTGAAAAAGTTTTGGAGATTGCAGAAAAATAAGGACCATTAATAAATTAAAGAATAACTTGATAAGATCCATGGGAAAATGTGTGCAAAAAGACATCTTCTGGAATATTAACATTAAAATTAAATGGATACAAACAGAACATCTTATTAAAATATACAAGCAGAAAATTGCCAAAAACTTTCTTCTTGGTGAAGAACTTGAGAGAACACAGCAAAAGTGAGTTTAAGCTTTTAAAAAAAAAGCCCATCGTTTTTAATCTAAGATTCAATTCTAACATCAACAAATGCTCAAGAATCTTTAGTAAAGCAGACAGCAGGTTTGCTGGTGAAAAACAATTGACAGACAAAAGAAGAGCAGTAAAGTTCAAGAAGCTTCATTGCATTCAACTTGGCTCTTATCACAGATAATGTTTGTTTGGATTTTTCTCTAATGTGTAAAGCACTTATGACAGACAACAAGAGAACCTCAAGTGCACAGCAGACATCATTACAGCTAACAAAAGGCTTTTTACTACTAATAGAGGTCAGGCACATTTTGACATAAGTCATAAGATCATTATGAGGTGAGACAGACAATGTTGTTCTTGTTTGCAATTATGGCCAGTCCTTGTCAAACAGATCCCTATTTATGCACTTTTCAATTATTTCAGGACATTTTGGAGTAGTTTATAATCAGAAGTCAAGTGGTTTCCTTCAGTCTTAAGTCAATAAGTTTACCACTCTTGAGTATAATACATTTTTTGATCCAGTCATCAACAGTTCATTTGTTTTTTCATTGAAAATACAATAAGATATAAATCTATAGTTTAAATAATGTGTATTTAGCCAGCAATTCTTCATGAATACAAGTTTGATTAAAGATTAGAGACAAGGAACATTTTATTTTATTTTTTAGTTAACGTTTCTTGTTTACCATCAAGAGAACACACATCTGTATTCAAGGAGTGTAAATATTGTCCAAATGTTTGGTGGATTGATTTGTTCAGCGGCATATCAACCCTTGATGGGTCATTTGATGCCAAAATCAGTTTAAAATTCCCCAAAAATAGAGTCTTGAAACTTTGGTGAAAGGTTATTTTTTTTTAACTAGAGTCTTACGACTTTGGTGAAAAAACAGGTGGCCCCTGTTGGGGGTGGGGGGTTCTTACCCCTCTGCAGGGTATGTAGTCATTGTATTCTAGGCCCCAGCAGACAGGGCCGGCAAATGTTTGAGATTAATCCATTAAAGCCTCTTGCAACCTGGTCAGACCCTCATGGCAGAGTCCCATTGTCGTGATTTGGAACTGATGCATCAGAAGTTGCAAACATTTTGGCCAACTGAAAGGGGCCTATCCTGCAGCAGGATAACACAAGACCCCATACTTCACAAACCACCAGGAAAAATCTGATACAGTTAGGCATAGAGGTCCTGCCCAACTCTCTCTCTATTCACTGGATCTATCCCCTACCGATTACCACTTTTTCTGGGACTTAGATGCATATACGTGCCAGCAGGTGTATGCCAATGCAGACCAGGTCAAAAATGCTTTCCGGCTGTTTATCGATTCCTGTGTCCCCAGTTTTTAATGTGATGGAATAAATCCACTGCCAGAGTGGTGCTTACTTTGACTAATAAAGTAGTGTTTGAGCCGAGTTATGAGGTTTTAAAGTTTGTGGTTCAAAACGGCCATTCATTTGGTTTCAACCTGATAGTACACTGCTTCTGGCATAATACGCACTGTAATCCTGTGGCAAAGAAGCCAAAACCAATTGTTAAGGCTTTTTGCCAAAGCTTGTCTACCGCTTTTCATGAAGCCAAATCTCTTGGGACTTTATCTCACACTGAGAATGATGCCATTTCAAGCATGTGCTCTAAACATGGAACACCCAGAATGTTATGATCAGAAGGAAAGAGTACAGTCTAATCATCAACTCCAACAACTACTATGATTTTGCTTTTTACACAGTTACCAAGTTCTTGCAAGGATTGAAGGGTGGAGAGAGTAAAGGAAGAGAGCTCCAGGAGTAAGGATTAATTTAAGTGTAAGAAATAAAAACAAGCAGATGATGAACAAAACCCAAGCAACATTAACCGAGTTCCTCTGTGCTATCATCTAACCTAGTAATACATCCTCACAAACCTGCTGCAATTGGTTGATTTATTCTCTTATCAATTGTATTTGCTTATCAGTCAAAAAAAGTTTTGCCTTTGGCCAGAGAAAATCAATTAACTCTTAAATTCATATTTAAAAAATTTGAATGTTATTATAAGGGGAATAAGTACTGATTAAAGTTACCTCCCTTCCACCTTTAGGAATTTTTTAAAAATGTGTCTATTCTATTCACAAAAGAGTTCCACAGTCAATTAGGAGCGGTAACAAGCAGTTCATGAAATTAAGAGTTAAAACTGAAAAAAACTCATTAACATATTTTCAAGGTCTGTGCATCCATAAATATCTTTCAACACACATTCAAACAAATACCAAAACCCAGACAGAAGAGTAGAATGTGGATATCGGAGCTCAGAATGGACTTCCCTAAAAAGGCCAGCAGGCAGGCAATTTTAAACATCTGCTCCAAATATCACAGATGATCAGGGGAGAATGAATAGTAAATGTACACAGGATAATTCAAATTATTTTCTTTTGAGTGGAAAAATGTACAGTTATTGAAATAATTAAGAAAACTAAAAACTATTACTGAAAAGAATTTATTAACTTATCTATCTATCCACCACCACCACCACCACCACCATAATAATAATAACAACAACAACAAAGTGCTTGAAATTAGATTAAGACGGTGATTTTTACATTTGAACCTGCCCAGGTTACCCGCCTAAAGATTTGGTTACCAAGAGGCATCTTTTGATTAGCCAGATGATTTTTCATTTTCCTTTTTGGTAGGTGTGTGTGAGGGGTCAGATAACGCACTTGTCGACACAGAAAAAGCAGGGAATATCTGAATATGAGAAGAGTTCTATGTTCAATAATCCTAATCGAAGCCTCTCCTCGTTTACAAGCTAGAAAAAGATGGCTGTCATAAGACCCATACAGTATCCAATATATAATAATTTGTGACATGTCAGTCTGTCTGTCTGTCTGTGATAAACACACAAACACAAAATTGGCTGGTGTTAACAGAGTTCTGTGTGTGTACATCTGATTTGATTTAGGCAAGAAAGTAAAATGAGATGAAATTTGGAAAATAACTAGTACTATGAATATTTAATGACTTTTACTTTTCACCAAGTTTGATTCTGTATTTCTTTTTATTGTTCTATGCACAAGGTTACTTATTCCCCATCCTTTCACATCTAAATCAACTCTCCATGTAATACATGCTCGCAATACTGAGATTATGTATATTCTGCTTTCCAAGTCACTACTACCTAAATACAATAATATTGCTTGTAGTTTTTGACCAGAGAATGTCAGCATATTGCAGACTTGGTCAGATTTTATTTTTAAAAATGGATACAAGTATTTCAATTAATAAATTAAAAGTACCAAAAATCTATCTTCAATCATTTTTTGCTTGAATTGCTTCTTTTTCTAATATATAGACTATGACGTTCCTTTATAGACCATGACGTTCCTTTATAGACTATGACATTCCTTTATAGACTATGACATTCCTTTATAGACCATGACATTCCTTTAATAAGAGTTAATCAATTTTAAATCTGATCTTTATTATTCATAACATCTTTTTTTTTAAATTTAACTTAAATTATTTTGGTAGAATCTTTCGAATTTCAATAGTTACATAATATAAGCTGCAAAAATCAGGAGGGACAGAATAAACAGCCAGCCATCGGAATCTGATTTATATAATCTTTGCATGTGATAGCAAGCTGATACTCTCAAAGAAAATTAACATATCTTCATAGTTTATCATCCAAAAATATATACCTATGTAAATGTAACTGATTTCATGTTCATTATATGCTGAATGATAAAATAATACTTTATAATTTGTACACTATATATTTATATCAATACATTTCTGATTACTCAGCAGGCAAGGTGAGGGAGAGAGAAGCAGAGTAGGGTAGACAAACGGTTAAGGGGTGAAATAAAGATATCGCTAAAGGAGAGCAGCTGAATGTGTGAGTATTATTACTACTGTTTCATAGTATACCCAAATGAAGACAATACTCTAGGTTGGTATACTGAACTCTGAAAAAATGGATAGTTGTATTCTATTAAATATGGCATTGTTATTTCCACCCCCAAGCATACCGTTGGCAAAGCAACAGGTATTTTACTAGTAAATATCAATTTCAAAGATTACTGAATTAATCTAGTTTAAAATAGTTTTTTAAAAAATGAATAAAAAGCAAATCCAAATCCTTGTTTAACTGATTGCTCAGCCACCAAATAATACTGCATCTGCAGACAAACTTGCAAACCCATCATCCTTGCCACACCCTGCATTTGGGAAATAAAGGTGTAAGTCAATTACGTGCAAAGATATGGTACTCACCTGTCCAGCAGTATCTATCACCTGAAGTTGGTAAACCTGTCCAGCAACATTCACACTTTTAGTGTATGCTGTAATGATAAATGAAATACAGATTTAAACAAGAAATCAGGCAAATAAGCACAAGTTTCTAAAAGTTTTAATTATTTTTTTTTTACCAGCTTGACATTTCAGAATCTTTTTTGTTTTAAATGCAAAGAGCCTTTCTCTTTGTATGTAAAGCAAAATAGACTAGTTTCTTGGCCAATTCCTCTGCTAGTTCACAAAACCAACCAAATAGCATTCCTTAAGTTGAAGGAAACCAATATATAAAATTAAGTGGAACTGCTGCGATTTTAACTCCAACATGAAGACCTTTTCTGATGATTAACCAATAGGCCAAGGAGGGTACATTGATGACACAGTGAAATTTTAAGCATGTCAGTAAACAGTGCAGATTGGAAATAAAGAATAGGCTCCCGGTGAGACTCTAATAAGATTATTTAAAGCCTGTCCTATTGTTGGCTCATTTAAAACCAAGTTCAAGAAATGCATACTTGAATTAAACCAACATCAACAGAGACTGAATTAATATTGTCTATAATTTTGAGAAGAATCATTAACAATCAAAGAATTTTTCGGACAATTGAACACATTATTGTTATTCACACGTTTCGGTCAATCCATTCTACTGCCTTCTACAGAAGTTTCTCCTCTTTACATAGATAATACGCCTGAAGAAAGCCATAGAATGTATTGGCTGAAAAATGCTGTGTGAACAACAAAAATGACAAGGAGTTTGCTTGTCCGAAAAAAAAACTTTGATTAATTTGGCAATGTTTTGTTTTAAACAAGTCATTTATTTCACTTATAACTTCCATTATTGCAAGCATTTCTGCTCTGACTCAAAATGCCAAACAAGATGTTACACTTAAGAAAACCAGAAGACACAGAAAGTGCTAGTGTTCACAACTATTGGATTTGTTGAATTTGGATGGAGTTCTTTTCTATATAAACCTACACAATTTTCTATTAAAAGAAAGTTACAAGATCTTAAATAAAAGGAATGGATCATCTGCTCATAATCTCCTCCCACACAAAATTAATTCCTCATTAAAAATGTATTAATTGCTCATAATTAGTCAAATCTTAGGAAAAAAAAAAGATTTAGGAACTAATTCTACTGTAAAAAAAATTCCAGTCATAAATTGACAAACAGAAATTTTCCAAAAGGGAAGAAAAAATAGATAAAAATGAAAAAAATAAAAGGTTGAAAGTGATTTCATGCCAAAAGAGATTAAACATGGGGGAGGAGGACAGAAGCAATTATGAATTTATGATCACCTATCAGAAGAATATTTGGGTTTTTTTAAAGCAATGTGAGCCTTCAATTCTCACTGGCAAATAACCAACATTGTTTATCAGCAACAATTTGGACTTATTTCTGACTCAGAGTTTAAACTCAGAATAAAATGCTCAACACAAAGAAAAATTGCAAAGATCTGTATGTAAGCAAATTTCAATTATTATTTCACAGTTTCTCAAAATTAGCATGTTGAATAAATCTTTTTTTAAAAATTCTTTTTTTAAATATGGGAAACTTTTATTCATTAATTTATTCTTATTATTGGATGAAGTATTGTAGCACAATATTTCTATTATTAATTTTGACTAGTTTTTACCTTTATCTTTTCATTGTTTTTTTATTACAACTTTGACTTGGGTCGTCATTCTATGACTACGAGTAAACAGCGTGATTGGCCATCATTCTAAATATTCCCAGAGTCAAAATTGTGATAAAAAACAACTAAAAATTAAACATGAAGGTAAAAATAGTCATAATTAATAATAAAAAAAACTTTTATTCTTCATGTTGGGATGAAGCAAACTGGTTTTCATGCTAAAACAAATTATACAGAAAACAATTGCTAACAGGTAAAAGATTTTAACTGTCGGTCTCATGGTCAGTAATATAATCCAGGAAAATCATGGTGACAGCATTTATTTAATAAATCTTTACTGGGAAAAAAGAATATATTTGAGTTTAAATCCAGAAGGTAAAGTGAACTCTAGCTTCAGCTAATAATCACTTGGCAAAAGGCAATAGCAAACCTCTGTCATAATATGTGCAAGACGTGAAGGTGTCATCAAAAGTAATAGACATAAAATGAACAGCTGAAGATTGTGAAAATGTTCTTCTCCTTTGGCGAGAGAGTCACTGTCAACTGAAACTCCCATCTAAGAATATGCAGTAATAACTCAGTTAGCACTTTGGATACATTCCTTAAAAATGCAGCACTATATAGGGTCATTATAACATAGCATAAATGGAGATTGTGCCAGCAATCATTTTAAAATATATGATGTTGAGTCTCAACAAGATGCAATGGAATAGTGCTGTTTATCTCATCTGGTAGCTACTTTCCAGAACTGGTGAAATATAACTAGGTGTCATTGCTACATGATGAAATATAACTAGGTGTCATTGCTACATGATAAATTATTGCGTATGTGTTTATTCTCATACACATGGCACATTAACCAAAATGTACAGTATACAGTTATTTTGATATAGCGGCGCAGTGCTAAGCAGTGTTATTACTGAACATTCCATTCATGGAAAAGTAATTTGAAAAGTTTTCAGTAACTGTAATGTTTGTAGAGGAACAAGTTTTGGAGAATACCTGTCTGTTCAAAGTAACACAAGTTAAACCAAAATGCTTCTAAAATTGACAAATTACTTACTGTTTTCAATTGTTGGATCATATGCCTCATCAAATTTACAGGTAACAAAACGTAACACAAGTGATGTCTTCCCTGAAAAAGAAAAAAAAGAATTTTTAGAAATAAAAAATTCAGTCGAATAAAATCTAATACTAAAAGGCACACACGTTATGCACAAATGCTCACAGAAAAAAAAAATAGAAAACACTCAGTAAAACACGGAATGAAAATTTTAAAAAATTAAACACAAGGGGGAGAGCTTTGAATGTCCAAATATTGAGTTACTTCCATTAAATTCAAATCTACCCTTTTTTATTAAACAGTTAATTTTTAACCCCTTTTCCTCCAGAATAATAAAAAAGAAATCTCTCAATTGAAAACAAATTCCTGGATCCACCCCAAAATTTAATCAGTTCTACCATAGCGCATGGCCAACACTTCCACAAAATTTCATTGATATTCACTGAGAAATATAGCTATTTGAAGACAACTCCTCCTCCCCCACAGATTTATAAACAGTAGTTCACCAACTGCATTTCTAGTGACAAATCTCACTAAATGTTGTAGGGCCCCACCCTCCTCAAGGAAATAAGCCACCAAGACCCCCAAATATCTCTAGCTACGCCTCTAGGCAGAGTATAACAGAACCACCAAAACAGAGCATAAAAACAGTAGCATGTCTTGTGACTGAAATAATTACATCTTTACTACCCTGTGTCAGAGATCAAGGTTTGAGACCAGGTAAAAGTCAGGATTACTAAATTTCTAGGCAAGCCCTTCCCACTTTGAAGATTGGTGCAACACAATCTTTCAACTCTCATTTCTACCTATTTGAACTAAGCTTAGTAAATATTAAGTCTAACAACTTTTTTAAAAAGACTTGTATTTATAATGTTTAGTATTAAAGATATACATAAAGAAAAATGTTATATGTATTATCACTAGATTTGAGATTTGGGCACAAACATCTGTGGCTAAATAAAAAATCTAATAATCATGGCTGAAACTGAAATATTTCATTTTTATTGTTGTAGCATTGAAAGAAACTGGAGTTTTGTCTTACAAATAGAAAAGAAAAAAAATGTAATAATCTGTACTAGTTAGCTTTGTGGTGTCTTATATATTTTTCTTGAGTAAGCATTCCAATTTTTCTTGAGTATGCATTCCAAATTTGGTGGGCGAATCAGACTAAGTATTATATAGAAATAGATGGAAATCAGCTCATTATTATCGGGGTGAGTACAAACGCAGACCCCCACCACCCACCCAACATTTTTTTTTTTGCAAAAGGTGAAGCCATATGTGAATTTTGCCCACATATACAGCCTATTTGGGACCTACTAGAACTGTTTTAGGTACTGAGTAAAGTCAAAAGTTCAAAAAAGGAGTTGTTCAACCAAAAATCGACCATTGTAAAATAATATAATAGATGTATGTGTGTTAAGACAAACTTTGGCTTCTTTACATGAAGAATTTTACAAGCAGTATAGTGAATAGCTTATTTTTCTCACCCACCTGCCCATTTCTGTTAGATTAAGTGGCAGTTCTCAATTCACACCCACAGAAAAGATACAAAAACGGGGGGGGGGGCATAGCAAGAATGAGAAAGTAAAGGGAAAAAGGCAAATAAGTATTGAGAAAAAAGGAAAAAATAAGAAGAAAACAAAGACTGACAATTTATATCTTGTATATCCGTTGCGGTTAATACCCGCCATAGATATCCGCTCTGTATTGATAGAGTTAAGAAAGTAGTGACTTTCTATATTTGCAAAAGCTTCCAGATACCATGAGAAGCTTCTGCTTATTCTATGGAGGTGTGCAAAACACTGAGGTGATATGAGGGAGGCCAGAATTTCACATCCACACAAAACATTTTTCACAGGCATTCCTTAACTTCTACCTACAGAATTTTGTCAACACTCCTGAACAAAGTCAAAAGATACTGCCTATAATTTTGAGAAGGATCATTAACATTAAAACAATTTTTTGAACAATTGAACTCCTTGTTGTTTTTGTTGTTCTTTGAAAGTCAAAAGATCTATTTGGGATTGTCTGCTTTGTGCTTTGTGAAAAGGAAGGGCAAGAAAAATACGATTGAATTTTGGATTCATAATCAGGTACATTTTGAAGCCAAATTATAATTCTCCAGAATAACACTCATTCTTTTCTCTAAAACTAAGGTGTGTGTTTGTGTGTGTGTTGGGGGGGGGGGGGTTTAAAAAATATCAATTTCAAAATAAAATAAATAAATCTAACTTATATAATAATACACAGCGTGTTGGTTGATTGGTTGGTTGATGTGATGTATGACATTTTAATTCAAATTTCCCACGTTCTACTTCCTCCCCCATCTCCAGCCAGTCACTACTGCACACTGCCCCTTCCACCAGAATGGCAACCCCCAACCCACCAAATGCAAAAGGTTGAAAGGAAACAGACAAGACTTCTTTAAAGAAATTGTTTTGTTAGTTGAAGTAAAAAGTAAAGTAAAACTATGATTAATCCTCTATAAGTAATAAAACAGTTATCTTTTTTTTTACGACTGGAGTACAGGTAAATAAATAGATACTCTTAAAACCACTCAGATGACACATTTCCCCCATCCATTCAAAATTAACTTTTATGCTAGCATGGCCCTCGGCTCAAAAATCACAAAACATTGATATCAGAGTCAAAACAATCAAAATATTTTAAGCATAGAATTTTAGTTTTGGTACTGCCATAAATATCTTCTTTGTGCTCTAGGCATCTTTCAAGCCTATCATTATATGGATGATAAAGCAAGAGAAAAAAAAGGGGAATATTTTTCACCAACAAATTCACTGTAGTATTTAAAACTCAGCTAATATTTTGGATAGCAAGTTTATCTTAGGTTTATATTTGATGAATTCAATTTTCTGACTATTTTCCCCTTTGGCTTTATGCATTAACCAAACAGCTTAAAATTGAGTTTTATAAAACAGTAAATAGATAATCTGTAAATGATAAATACTAAATAAAAACAAAACAGCTGTGTTGTTTTTGTTTTGTTTTATCTAGGCTAGGCTACTGTCAAACAAAATCTTCCATTCAGCACTTTGGACACTATAAAATGATAATATACTCCTCAACGCCAAAATAAAAACAAACAAAGATTTACTTTGGTATTCCATTTTCTTGTTGTTATTGTGGTTGTTATCAATCTGACTAAACACCAGGTCTTCAAAAGAAGAAAGTGCATTTTCTATTCATGCAGGTGTATGTCAGTCACATTAAAATCTATTTAGATCGATTTGTTACAAACTTGGACTTTCTAGCTTTTAGAAAACATTTTTGCTTTGTTTAGTTGGCCGTTTGAACATCTGGAAGTTTGAGGTTGAATATTGCCCTACTCTATTAAAAAAAAAAAAAAGAAAGAAAATAGATCTTACGATCATTTTTCTGTTTCTCAGGATTGTATGCCAAACACATAAGCACAATCTAAAGATAACTTATTGTAATGTAAATAAAAGATAAAAAGGAAAGAAACTTCCTAAATGATAAAATTATGAGTTTAACTCTTAAACTCATGAGAAAATTTAAATGTTAATATCAAGGGAATAACTACTGATCAAAGTTATCTCCCTTCCAGCTTTAGACAAATTTTTTTTAATTTATTTATTTTTTATTCTATCTGCTGACATAATAAATTCAACAAAATTTGATTCATCCACCAGAGAGCTCCCTGTCAGGAGTGGTAACAAGTGGTTTATGAATTTAGGAGTTGAAATCTAAATGCTTTTAAACAGACACTATCTTATCCAAGAGGATTTGGCTACATTAAAAAGATATTAGACCATCAAATTTTGCCAAATATTCTCTCCTTCATTTCCATTCATAATGCTACACAGAAATCTGACATCAAATTACCCAAATGATAATGAGAATCCTACAAACTTTTTAATTTAGACAACACTGGGTAACTTTAATTACTAATAATGCCACAGTGGATTTATGGCTGTTTTAAGCCACTGATTTCAGATTGTTCTTGCTTCACTTTTGATTCAATTGTCAAGCAACTATGCAAAATATGTTACTGGATTGTTTACAATGAATATTAAACATTGTACCGATCACCATGGCCTAGTGGTTGAATGCTTGCCTCCAGTTCGGTATCCTGTGGTTCAATCTACTACTGAGTCATACCAAAGACTTTAAAAGTGGTACTCATTGTCTCTCCGCTAAGCACAAGTACTAAGATTGAGGAACCTCTCCCCGAGGCTAAGGGGTCATGGCCAAATCCCATTAGATACACCAGTTCCCATAAGTTGACCAACGTTGAGCCTCGCCAGTACCTAGATGGGTGACCATTGGGGAATACCAGGTGTCTAAGCAGAACGAAACTTTGACAGGACTGGCAGGCCAGAAGTGGGTCTTACTAACAATTGCCCATGTGTACCTAAACCTGGAACACCTTTGATGAGGGTATAAGCAGAGAACAATACCATTTTCAATGTCTTTGGCATGACACAGTAGTGGATTGAACCATGGGCACTCTACCCCTGGGCCACGATGATCAGTTAACTAAATGCACATTTGAAAATGAGAGTTAGCAGAAGTTAGTTAAGTAAGTATACATAAAGAAGACAACAGAGTAGTAGTGAGAGTGGCAGTGATAGAGGGAGGTGAATATAGTGACTAGACACAAGAGTCAAGGTGGTTGAAGTGTTAGTGTTGTGAAGATTCCAAAGTGTTATTTGCAACATCAAATAGAAGAAAAAAATTAAGCAGGGGAAGAAAATATTTAAAGAATTTTAAAAGTTGTCAAACATGTTTTCAGGCAACAGGGGAGATAATCAAAGTTGAAGCAGGTCAATTATTTTTACTTATCAAAGAAAAAAGAAATGATACACTTTTTGTGATGAGCAAAGGTCAGTCGTCCAGGCACCTTCAAATGTCTTGATATTATCATATAAACAATGTGCATTTCCATGTGTACACATTTATAATGGGATATGGATATGCAGAATTATGTATGATAATTATATATATAATTATGAACAGTGGAAAAACACTTAAACATCGGTATATTAACAATTTTATTTTTTATCTTTTCAATTTTCTCCTGACCAGTTTCAGACGATTTAACATCTTCAAGAAGAAAAAAATATAGAGAGATAGATAAAAAAAGGGGAAGAGGGATAGATAAAAAGAGGAAAGAGAGATATAGAGAGAAAAGGAGGAAAGAGAGATATAGAGAGAAAGGAGGAAAGAGAAATATAGAGAGAAAAGGAGGAAAGAGAAATATAGAGAGAAAAGGAGGAAAGAGAAATATAGAGAGAAAAGGAGGAAAGAGAAATATAGAGAGAAAAGGAGGAAAGAGAAATATAGAGAGAAAAGAGTGATGAAGAGAGAGAAAAGGGGGACGGGGGGAGAGAGAGAAAAGGGGGGAAGAAAGAGAAAAGGAGGAGGAGGAGGAGAAAGAAAAATAGATACACACACTATGTGTGAGAAAGTATCTGCAGTATTTTACACAAAATTGTTTATTTAAGAATATCAACATTTTAAACCATAAGAAAGTTTACAAATCCTATATAAAGAAAGGGGGACATTTTTCTAACCCTATACTACATGGACACCCGCCCCCATGCAAATAGACAGACCTTATTAATACCTGCAATGTGCTGGTCTCCTTTAAAACAAACAGCAAGTGCACCGATTGACAAGAGAGAGAGAGAGAGAGAGTCGTCACATGTGCACTGAAATAGTTGTGTGTATGAAGCATTTCAAACTGCTTACTACCTGTCAGAGTCACAACCAAAAGAGAATACAACAACAAGTGTCACTCTCGACTCAAATAATAATTGAACATAAACAGCCAAAAGAGGACAACAGCCAAGACAGAGAGCAAAGTCAAGGTAAGAGTGGGACACAACAGATAATTCACTCTTTCAGTGTACATGTCCTCGTGGCCAAAAGGAATGCTCTATCCAAAACAGATAAGCACAGACAATAACAACCTGGCTCAACAGATAGCTGAACAAGTATCAACAACAACAAAGTTGTACTTGGGATCAATGTTCCCTCTCGTCTTTTACTTAGTCGGTAGGCGCACAAATCTTATGTTGTGCAATCTTTTTTCCTATGACAAAAGTCTGTGCACACAGATTGCTTGTGCAAATGTAAACATCAAACTGTTTCACGGTATTTGCAAAACTGACTGACTAGTCAACGAAAACTTAGTGAAGAGATTATTTTCAATAAGTATAATTATAATATAATATTATACTTATAATTACAGGTATACCTTGATTAGTGTGGTTAATTTGTTCCAAACTTTTCCGTACTATTCAAGGTCTTGTTATAGTTCAATGTGGGTTTTTTTCAGCTTATACTTAGTTACATTAATTTGTACAGCAATACATAAACCAGGGGTCAGCAACCATTTTTGCCTCTGTGGGCTGGATCGCTTATTGATAAGTAAACACTCGACTCATCAAAACACATAATAATCACTGAAGGAAACCCAATATATACAATTAAGTGGATTGCCGCAATTTGAACTCCGACACGGATCTTAACAGCCTAATGACTTATCAATCGGCCAAAAGGTACACTGATGACACAGTATTGAAATTTTAAGCATTAAATATGTCAGTTAGGTTGTATACATTGGGGGAAAGGGGACAATACATCAAAGCAGATAACGGCCTGGATGGGCAGAACTTTAAAAAAATTAATTTTAAAAATAAAACTGTTGTCATTTTTGACGATACATTTATACTAGTATACATGTATCGTCAAAAATGACAACAGTTTTATTTATATAATAGTATCAAACAAGTATACATTCAATTTTTTTTTTAAATACCTAAAAAAGATTCCAAATTGTTCAAACCACAAATATCTCCAGGAAAAGTTAAGCCTTACCCAAGGGTAAGTATAACTATTAAGCTGAAGCTTTTAACTGAAAGACAATTCCCATAACCAGGTATCCTTTTTGTCACTTGCAGATCCCAAAAGAATAGAGGTGAGCAAACCAAATACAATTAACATAGTAGGTGGAGAAAAAAAAAAAGATTTGGGTGAGAGGTGACAATGATAGTTCTAAAAGGGGGCAGTAGTCTGACAAAGTTTGGGGAAACACTGCTCTACTGTTTAAAGAGGGTTTTTCCTAAAAGTTAAGAGTTAAGATTTTTCCGAAGATTGTCATGGAAGAATCAACAATATTAATGGAAAATAGAAGTAACAATGCTAGTTGTAATATTCTTTCAACCAACATTAAAATTACTACATTTGGCTACCATAGATTTTACTAGGCATATAGCTGGTCTAAGAATAGTAGGTTAGATAGGCAAAACAGGATTAAGGATCCATTTCAAGAGTCAGGTTGATGACACTAAACAGCACAGAAAAAAAATCAGAACAACAAAAAAGAGCTTTTTTGCTCTGATTTTTTCCTGTGCTGTTTAGTGTCAGAGAGAGAGAGAGAGAGCTCCTTCTCCTCAGTAACCAGTCTATCAAAAATGTCTCAAATTGAATAAGAGGGTATTCTTGCCCAGGTTTGAAATTATTACAAGTTATCACCAAAAGCTGTTCAGTGCTCTACCATTAAGATATACTCTTAACTTAACCAAATATTATGGATTTTACAAGACTAACTAATGAGATAGTCCAATGCTTCCCTCAACTTCACACACACACACACACACAATTCAAGAATTTAGGTTTTAAGATTTCACATGTATAGCTGGAAATTGAAGGTGCAGATATCCACTGCTGGGTTTCAACATACAGGTGCTTAAATTACTCAACATTAACCATGTCGGTGGTAAAGATTTTATAAAATTGATTCTTTTGTTTGAAATAGAAAAAAAAAAAGAAAAAAAACAAAAATCATACGCAAGTAGTATTGTTAAAAAACAGACTAAAATGTGCAAAAAGTTTTTTATTTTTTTAAAAAAGGAGTGGACAACCCTCGACCTTACAAACTAGTAAATCATTTTTAACAACCCCAACTAAGTATTTGGATTTTGTATACGTTTTATGAAGAAAGGAAATTTTTATTAAAAAGGTAATATAAATAATAATCTCCTTGAGATTATAATCATTATTTTCTTTTTTTAAATCAAGTGGGAAAGTTTATAAGGTTTGTATATCTATTAAGACAGAGGACAGATGTCCACCAAAGGTTATCTTTGAACCTAGCAGCAACGGTTGCAATATTAGTAGCAGCCATAGTAACATAATACAAGTAATATGAATGGGCAGAATAGAAATAAAAGTAATAATATTACTAGTAATCAGATTAATAATAATAGTAGTAAGGTAGTTGTATTAACAAAAGTAGTATCACTACCATTTGTCACCTATTGGACTGATGTGAATGTCTACAAGGGAGGAGGAAGAGAGACACCCACATAAAAACATGAAGGCTTTTGTTCAGGGACAACCTCATAACTGGAATTCTTGGAGAAGTTGTCAGCTAAAGAGGGAGAGTGGGGAGGGGTGCATGGGTGGTGGGGGAGAAGGGAATTATTGATTATGTCAAGGAAGAAAGATTAGAACGCTTGGTCAACTATATCACCACCCCACACCCCGGCCTCCACAACTATTTCACTTTGCGGGGGCGTGTCCCGAAGAACCAATTTTGTAAGTCTCAAACCCTGTCTCCAGCTCGATGACTCTTCCTGCTACTGCTGCTAGATTTCTAGAAATGTCCAGAAATGCTATGACAGGATTCACTGTGGAAACATGCAAACAGAAGCTCTAGAAATATTTCAATCAATGACTTGGTTTAAAAACCACTACTTATCAATATGACATGAATGAAAATTGAGATGTTTGGAAATTAAGAAAGGCATTCACATTTACAATCACCTACACACAAACACACACACACATTACAACAACAAAAAACTTACATTGTTTAGGAGAAAAAGATTTAGAAAAAAAAAAAAGAAAGAAATTTTATGGGAAAATTTATAATTTTAAAAACTTCAAAGAAATGTTTCCAGCAAAGGATAAGCAAATTTTCTAGTTTAAGGTTTAATATAATTAGAAATGGTTGGATTCTCAGAGTTTGTTATTTTTAGCTCTCATTTGAATAAGAAAAGAATTAAAAATCAAAATCGGAGTGAAATACTAACTGAATATTTAAGCATACAATTACTCTATTCTCTTATGACCAGACATATATATAAAATAGTGTGTATTTCCAAATGTAGGATGGAGAGTGATTTGGTATAATTAGCTTATAATTAACACTTTCAATGCTAGACATTTTTTACAATTTTAATCTCTATTGTGCTACCCATGTCCTTGAGACCAACGAGGAGATTAGAAACTGGGTCAAATAGTTACATCAGGGATGTATAGGAAGTAAAGTTCCGCTATCCAAACAAAGCTCTTTGTATTTAATCAAATAGTTGATATTTGTGTTAACCCACAAGAATAAATGAGTAGAAATAAAATGTACTCTTAGCTGTAAACAATATTTGTAAACTGGAATTAGTTCGGACAATGAGGACGTGGAGGAGCTAAAATTTTGAGGAAAAAAAAAAAATCTTTTAAATTATTCCCCAAAGATGTAAAAGTTTTGAACATAAGTAATTCTATCAATAACCATGACAATCTGTACAGGACCAAATTGACTTCTTTGCAAACATTTTATTAGCTACATTTACCACATGGATTGTGTACTTCAGTGGTTCTTAACCAAGGGGACATGACCCCCTAGAGTAATTTCAAGAGGGGGTGCAAGCCCGCAGGAAAAAAGTAAGAATTTCTATTTGAGGAATTTTCTTAACAGGTGTTTGCATTATATTGTGATGAACATAATATATTAAAATTTATTTTTTTTCACATATTTGCAGTTCCCATTTCAAACTATTCATTTGGTTGAAGATCTGAGGGGGGCAAGGTCCAACTACTAAAGGCAGGGAGGGGTGTTGAGAAGCACTGGTGTATTTAGTTCTGCTAACCTTTAAGAAAAAGAAGAAGAAAAAAACCCAGTGGTTAAACATGGCTCATTTCCTAAATATGGAAACTTGCAGGTTATTGCTAAAACTGCTCATGGAAACAATGGAGTCATTCCATTGGTCTAGATGTGACCAATAAGATCTTCGGAAGTGATCAGAGGTGTCTGGGAGAGGAATGGAGACAGGAATGCAGCAATGCAAAGAAATTTAGATGTGTGGGGTGGGAAGACCTGCTTCATGCATATTACATCTTTGATTCATTCTTTAGTGATCTAATTTTCCCTGACAAGGGAAAGTTCAAGGCATTCCAGTGATGAAGAATGAGTCAACCTCTTATTCAGGAATCTTTCAATTCCTCTTCATTTTGACCTAAGACAGCAGTTTCATCAATGACACAAACATTGTAGTAGTAGTGGAGATTCCAATGAATGAATGAAAGAATGAATGAATGAATGTTTCATCAATGATAAAAATATTTTCAATTTCTATTTTGGATAGTTATAACACTTTATAGATCTTTACCAGACGAGCAATGCTTTGGGCAGTAGGGAAAAAAAAAAAAAACACTATGTGTGCGAGATGGGGTTTAATGAAATGAAATAATGTGGGAATGTTTGTTCAGATTTAAAAATCAGGATTTATTGGGGGAGGGGAGGGTGGTAATAATCAACACAATTATAACTTGGCTGTTTTGAATAAGAAAATAATTGCTCAAGGATCATTCTTTGCTTCTAGACTCAAAGCAAAGACTGATAGTTACTTATAATATTTGGACATATTACTAACAACTGTATACAATGTATATAAAAGACTTTCCTAGAACCTCATATCCCTTACTGATATCAAACAAAATATGTAGAATTACAAAATAAAATAAGTTTAAAATAACGCTGGTGCTGGGGTCCAAGAAAGACAAACGAGTTATAACTGAACCACGGATATTCAAACAAGTTCACTAGTAAACAAACGTGTTTTCATCATAAAATCAAAGAAATGTGTAAAACACAATGTAATTATATGTTAATTGATTGCAAATTGATGAAATTTAATATTTTAGTCACATTAAGTCGTTTGATGAAATTCTGTTTTTATAGATGAGTGGGCAGTAATATAGGTAAAAAAATGTAGAGCTCTACCCCCCCCCTTACATCGTGAACCGCACTATATCAAAGGACTCATGTATTGCTAAAACTTCTCTATCAATACAGCACTAATGCAGAAAACAAACACAGCATTCAGTAAACAATATTTTCCTTTTGTTGGCTTTTTCAACTTATGGATTAAAGTGAAATGAGAAGAAGAAGAAGAAATAGAACAAGAGCTTGGTTTATATAAAAATATGTGAGCAACCCTTGCACTTTCAGACATATATAGAAGGAAGTGGGAGTTTTTCGGTATGTCAGCCTGGCAGTCAGTCACAGTCATCGCTACTAGAGATGCTCACACATCTAAAAAGTCACAAGCTTTGAAATAGCAATGGATTTTCGAAAATCACATGTTAATAGTTTCACAAGAGGCCATCTTATTGAAAGGCGATAGTGTGTGTGTAATATAT
>VCCN01003880.1:28233894-28249698 GCA_006491835.1 Architeuthis dux
CAGAGCAAATTGTACAGTTGGTTTCACCTCAAGATTGTCAAGTGGATACAAATCAGTATTATGTAGAATGTTTTATACTTAAATGTACTTCATTTTTTTCCATTCCTTTCTTTTTTGCACCACTGTGTTACATTTTGATGACTACAGATTATATATATATATATGTCCAATCAATTAAGCCTGGTGGTTTGATCTGGTCAACAGTTCAAATCCCTCCAGCTGCCAAATACCCACCCCCTCAAATATTCCTACATTGAATAACAAACCACCTACAGTCAATACTTGACTGATGCCACATACACAGATTATCACAGCTGCTTTGAGATCATAGAAAGTAAATACCTAATAACCACACCAAATTGAAAAATATGTACAAAATAGTTTCAAATCAGCATCAGAAGACTATCATGAATAAAATATGATTAACTTAAAAATTGCAAAAGATGTATTATATGTCTACTAGTGTAACCATGTCGTCAAAAATGAATAGTTTTAATTTCTTTTGTTTGCTTAGGCTGTTAGCTGCTTTGACCCCTTTGTACCAGTCCACGCTTGGCCTATTGGTAAGTCGTCAGGCGGCTACGGGCCGCATCGGAGTGCAAATCGCAGCAGTTCTACTTAATTTCATACATCTGTTTCCATCAGCATGACAGAAAACAAATACATAAACAAACAAACAAAAACACATTGGTAATTATGTGTTTTGATTAGAAAATTAGTTTGTGTAGTTTCAGATTTTTTTCTTCTTATCTCACACAAAAATGAATGCTCTTAAAATGCTTCTCTGGTACAGACGGTTAAGGTACAAATTTGACTGATTTTTATCTTTTGTTTTGGTATGAATTTGAGAGCGGGGAAGGAGGAGGATTCAAATTTTGATCATACTACTAAACCTATATCTCCAGCACCCACAGACTCAAAAAAGACCGAACTCCTTTAATTTTAGATGACTTTCATAATTGTAATTCCTTCCATTTTCCAACACATTGGTTGAAAAAAAATAAGAAAAAGATAAAATCATACATGTATAATAACATATTGTATGCAGTGTTGCCAACTCCAAAAATATTTTCGCGCTAGTTTGACTGCCAAAAAGCGCTAAAAACGCTCTAAATTTTTTTTAATTGCCAAAAACCACCAAAAAGACACTAAAAATAGTCAAAAATAGCCAGAAAATGTCCAAATGTTTTAGGCGCAAACGTGCTAATTTAGCGCTTTTTGCACTGCCAAAACAAGAAACGCACTGAATCTAGCTCAAAACGCGCACAATCAGCAAGACTGATAGTATGCATTTGTACACCTACATATAGATACTTACTATACACTGTAATTGTTGCAACTATAAAGATAGCACAATTTGTATACTTTGTTTTGATCCTAAATGTCCCACTTTTTCCTCTTTCGTTGATTGCCACTTACTGTCGGTGTAAACCAACGTCTTAAGCACGCACACAGAGCTACGTTTCATTATGCAAATAGCCAGCAGCAATTAGTAAAGTTAAGTACTTTTTGTAACTTGTAACTCCAACTGACATTCCTCTTGATATTATTGTTAGCAAGCAGACAGAAGTTACTAGTTGAGCACTTGGGGAGATGTGTACAACTTGCTGCTGCTGCTACTACCCTTCTTGCCTCAGTAACAGTTGCAACAAAACTGATTTCACAAGTCAAGACAAAAACAACCAAGATGAAGAATCAGTTGAGCATCTTATCACCAAATTTGATACTGAACAAAGCTATTTGGTACCGAAATAGAGATTTGGTACGGAGGCAAAAAGGAAAATTTACAAAAGATAAAAGATAAGATCCCTTACACACGAATGATGATACAAGATAAATATATATGAACAATGGAAAACAAATATGTATTTTATTTAATCCATTTAAGCTTAGTCTGATAATGGATTTCAAGTTATTTGATTATTTGGTACTGAAGTCACTTAAATTGGTCCCAAGAGTATACAAATTTGGTCTGATGATGGATTTCAAGTTATTTGATTGTTTTGTACTGAAGCCATTTAATTTGGTCCCAAGACCATACAAATTTGGTCTTGTGCAACAAAAGACATCTGGTAACCTATCTTACCACTGAAGCATCACAAATTCTAAGAAATATTCCTACCAAAAAATCTTGAGCTTTTTGAAGTTTCCTTTCCATTCAGCATCTTATTCCTTCCACTAGAGAACTAATAACCACTTCATTTGTTTTGCTCTCCCAATTCAGATATAAACAAATGATGGCTTTAGCACAGTCAGTCAGTTCTGGCCGTGCATTTCAGGCAATTGCAAAACTGAAAACAAGAGTTTAGTTTCTTGAAGTTATCTTATGTTATTTGAATTCAATCTTATATAGCCTAACCCGTGAAATTTCTTTAGGTTTTTTATGTAATCAAATACCCCCCATCCCCAATCTATTCTCCTACAAAGACTTTCACACACTGCAACAAAGGACTGCATTTACACACACACACACACACACACACACACACAGTCATTCTTGTATAGTCACAATGATTTTTTAAATCATATACACAACAATGGATGCATGGTAGGGAGATTAACCCATTAACTACAGAAGGTGCCAAATGTAATAGTTATCCATTGCAAGATAAAAGCCCTTGTCCATAGCAAGTAATCCACTGCAAGATAAAAGTCCTAACTCACAGATATAATCGAGTTGCCATCAATCACAATAAAACAGAAATTATATTGAGTGAGCCATAGAACTGCAATGACATAAATTTCCGTCATCTGCAGTTAACAGGTTAAGATTTTTAAAAGCTTTGCGTCTTAATTACACAAAAAAACTGCAGGTTTTGTATTTGGCTTTTCTTCTCTTTTTTTTTTTTTTCTTTTAGTATTGGAAAATATATTTCAACTTTGGCAGGGCTTCAAACTTTGATGAGCAAAGAGTGCAGAGTCAAATTTGGCAAGGAACCCTGCAAAACTCTTAAAAGAAATAAGACAGAAACCTGAGAATTACAATATGTGATATGTTTTATCCAACACATTAAAATAAGAGTCGCAGGAAAAAGTAGAAAACAAAAACCACAAAAATGAAATGGGTAGACTTAAAAAGATAGAAAAAAATTTCAATAAGTTATAAATGATTAAGAAAAAAAAAGATATATAAAAACAGATTTATTTTTTATATCCACGCTACAAGTATTGGTTGATTGAGTCATCTGCAAAATTTGAGTATTCAGTTCCCCAAGTCAATATCCATATTTTGAGGGGGGGGGGTGAGATTTTAGATGCTAAGCTTCAACAATTACTAATACATGAAAAAAAATTCTTCATTAAAATAAACCAAAAAATTTGACAAGATGTTTAATCATTCCCTTTGCTGACAAATATATGAAGTTATTTCCAATCTTTTTTTACAGCCAAAGACCTCATTTATTAAAATTAATTTTTCTCTTCACCCACCATGATACAATCAATACAGCCATCATAAACAGTTGATAATCCATAAGAGGTCAGAAAGCTAAAAATATTTTTGGTGGTTTAAGTCAGGGTTGCCATTTGGTACTTTGTTGGTACTTTTAAAGACCAAAATTGAGAAAATTTGGTACTTAAGAAAATTTGCAGAACATAACAATCCCTTACATATGAATGATATGATACAACATAAATATAGGTGAAAAATAGATTTTAAAAATGTATATTCTTCCATTTTTCCTGCAAGCATAGTCTGATGATGGATTTTAAGTTATTTGATTATTTTGGTACTGTAGCTACTTAATTTGGTCCCAAGACCATACAAATTTGGTCTTGTGTGGCAAAAGACATCTGGAAACCCTGGTCTAAGCAACATTAACATACAAAAGAATTCATTGAATATAACAAATGTTACAAGTACATGAGTTACTATTGTGGGGCATAGATGTGAAAATATTTTACCAAGCTTTTACAGATTTCCCCAACACAAATTCAAGTTAATGTTCTAAAGCTTAAAATGTTTAGGGTTTCTTGTGATGAACCAAAATGCCTTACAATACTGGAAGCTTATAAGAATTTCAAGTTCATAACTCTCAAGTATGGCTTTTGTGGATGATCAACATTTTGGAATCAGGCAATAAATCATGGGATACAAAAATAGGTCTTTTAAAGCAGCAAAAAGCCTTCAACTTACAAACCTTTGAGCATAATACTATACGCCCAAAATTAGTTTTATCCATACAAGATTGTATTAGTAGGTTATGTCAGACTAGTTGTTCATGGGATTTACAAAAGTATACAGAATAATTATTACAGTCAATATTGAAAAACAAGACATAGGCAAAGAGGAATAGAGACAGAGAGAAAGAAAGACTGACCAAGAGAAAAAGAATGAGAGAGAAGTATAAAGATAAAAAGGTGAGTAAAAATAGAGGGGGGGGAGTAAGATTAAGGGTGAGAGAGAAAGGCTAAGAGAGTGATAGAACTAGAGAAGATTTTTTTTTTAAATGGCAAGGTTGACTCGATGATGAATGTGTGCCAACAATGATTGTCCCAAAGATTTTACACCCCCCCCATGCGTCTTCATTTGGAAAGCTGCATACAACAGGAAGCAAGCCAAGAAATGTTAAACTGCACAAATTCATCGCTTCATTCTTTTAGGTCTTTCTGCCCACTCGTACACTAACTACAAATTAGCTTTCAATAAACAAGAACCAAATTTATCAAATAAAATGTGGTCTCCATTTGTATGTAAATACATCTAAAAATCGTTGAATAGTTATCTACTAGATTTATCTCCTTTGTAGAAAAAATGAATAAATAAACATATGAACCGGACAAACCGTTCACAATCTGATATCAAATTTGTCTAAATTTTGCAGAATTTTACAATTGAAAGAATTATAAACAAACAAATCTTCCCAAATAATCAGTTACAATTTTCTTTTGATTGTTAAACTTATTTCTTGGATTTTCAATCCTAGAAACGAAACACTCTGCAAGTGATTCTTTATGTTCAATGACCAAATCCCACTGGACACACCAGTTCTCATACTATCACCTAAGTTAAGCAATGTCGAGCCTGGTCAGTACCTAGATGGGTGACTGTCTGGGAAAACTAAGTGCTGTAAGTAGCTGGGGACCATGAAGAAAGCATCCCAAGGTGATCCCGTTGATCCTCCTAAGGAGAAGACCCATCTCTACACTATGCTCAATAACACAAGCCAAAAAATCCTCACTATTCTTTCTGCTTCAATTAATTTTTAGCTGCATTTTAGGCATTTTATATCTAATAAACACAAGTTTAGAAATCAGAGAAATATGAAAGATTTGCTCGAGGCCTAATTCCTCAATGTTGAGTAAGAGCCAGTTTGATTTTGGAGCCAATAATAGTTTTAGTAACCCTCCCCCCACCTCGCACATTCCTCTAAGATTTACAGATTATCCAGAACCATCATCTAATCTCATCATCTAATTAATCCCTACTACTTTTTTTTCAATTTTTTTTTTTTAACAAGAAAAATACTTTTTGATGAAGTGATTAAAAAGTACATCTGATTGTGTTAGACTTGTAAACAGCAGGTACGTTAGAGAGAGAGAGTGAGAGAATGAAACAATAACTCCAGGGTTAAACTTATCTTCTTTTTTCTTTTTAAAAATCAGCCTCTAAGGTTCGTTGTTGGACATAGACCACTTGCACATCTTAAACTTATTTAACACTTTTAGCACTATGGCCTTTTTGATTATATAACAAAAAACACTATTACGTTAATTGTCAAAAACAACAGAAAAACAGTATGACTTAAATAACATCAAACCGCATTACGTTTTTAGACCAATATATCACCCATGTAGTGTTTTTGGCTGTTATCAAGTCCGATATATCGGCCTGGTAGTGCTATAAGGGATAAAATCATAAAATAACTGATGTAGTTTTTATGTGATTTTTTATGTAAGCTTATTGGAGAATCTTTTTTACTTTTTTTTTTTATTAAGAAATAAGGTTTGCAATAACACTAATAAGCTTCAACAATAAGACACTAAGATAAAGCCTAAGACGCTGAAGTTATCAGTGAGTTGCATCCACAAATACTGACAATCCAATGATGAAAGTGAAAGTGGAATAACAACAGCCCTATTGCATAGATGTGCTTGAGAAATGTGTTAAGTAGTTTTCATATTTATGAGCCTCCACAAGTAATGGAGAAAAGTTGGACGGCCAAGGCAGTCCTGCAGAAAATCAGTCAAGAGTGAGACAAAGGCAGCCAGACTGACATGGGGACCAGCCGAGGGGAGTTGCTCAAGAGTGAGACAAAAGCAGCCAGACTGACATGGGCCCAGCTGAGGGGAGTAGCCCAAAACCGAGTCTGCTGGCATGGTTGTGGCACTATGCTCTACAAGTAATTGATGGGAATAAGCAGCAAGTAAAGATAAACAGATTGAACTTATGCAAAGAACTCTTCAGTCCAAGAAACAATAAACAGTATGCTGCTTTGTTGATGAAACATCCAAAACACTTTGCTTGCTTCACTTTTTACTTCATACTGGAATACATGTTCAGCTTCGGTATAATACTTTATTTTAAACAATGATATGTTTGGCATGAGATCATCAAGACTAGTAATGTTATACGAGCAGGAAGTTTTTGTTTTTTTTTACATACACAGATATTCATCAGCAAAACAAAGTAGCAGCAGAACCAGTGTATCTACAGTGATGTAGCCGTAACCCTTAGTCCCGGCGAGAAGTTCATCAATCCTAGTCCTTGTGTTGAGTGCTTAGCAGAGAGGCATTGAGTACCATTTTTAAAGTCTTTGGTATGTCTCGGTGGCGGATTGAACCACAGCCTACTGAACCGGAGATGAGCACTCTACCACCGAGCGGTGGTAATCGGTAATCATTATTATAACAATAGCAAAAAACTGACACAAAAAGGATTTACACTCAAGTTTTGGGCACCAATATAGTCTGACCAACTAATCCATCATGCCCACACACTATCCTACTGACCAAAATCATAGGTCAAGAGTCAAACACTAAGGTCAGAGATGTCAAAGAACAACAGGTCCTGTTATCCCTTAGGTCAACGATTTCCAAAGTTGAACAACAGGCTCACCCATCCAACTAGTAATTATGATTATTAAAAGAAGAAACAAATATATAATTTTTTTAATGAATTTAAATTACACAATTCATTATATTTTTACCTAACAAACCAAACCACATGAATGTAAATGCAATTGTTCAGTATTTTTTTTACTAAGGGCATCGTGAAAAAACCCACTAAAGGTACCATGATTTTCAAAAATTGGGGAACCACTGCCTTAGGTTTTCTTTTTGTACATAGAATTCAAGTAAATTATTTTTGGTCAACTGGTAAGTGAACCCAGTAAGTAGGTAGGGTAGAAGTGGCATAAAACACTCCCTAAAGTACACAGGAAATGTGACTAATTCTAATAAGGAGGGGGAGGGGGGGATAAAAGAAAAGTGGACACATTTTAATTACTAAATCTCTATAGTCTAGCAATGATGATATCATAGATTTTAAAAGTACAAATGGAACTGCCTGGCACTTAAGATAAAATGCTTGAACCTTTCCGCTAACATTTAAGCCAAATCCCCTCATGCTTGCCCGAGTTAGAGATATGCTGTAGTCAGGGTTGCCAGATTATTTTCTCAAAATCGGACACGAGTTTCCCAAAAATCGAACAAATACGGTCAACCCTGCTGCAAATCAGTCAAATTCAGTCAGAAAAACTGATGGCTAGAAATAGCTAATAGAGGCTAAAAGTAGCTATATTATCACAATAATGAAAATAAATAACTAAAAGTGGCTAGAACTGATAACCGATATCTAAAAACAACAAAAAAAATCTAAATTTAGATATAAAATATCAAAGTTGTCAACGCTGACAATTTTGGATGTCCGATTCGTAAAATTTTTAATTTGGATATACTGGGCAAAAACGGACAAAATGTCCGAATCGGCCATAATCGGAAACCTTGGCTGTAGTAAACCTAAAAAGAGAATTACTGTATTTGAAGGCATAAGACTCATCCCTCCCATTTCTTTTGGATGGGGGGGGGGGGCTTAACCTTCGTCGTCCAGCCCTACATTGGCCAGAACTTGAGGAAGAGTTTAAAAAAACTGGATGATGAATGAGAAGAATTCAGGGATATTAGTTTTTTGTCAAACACCAGAATTGACTTTACTTTCTTATGTAACAAGAACAATCCTCACCAAAAATAGTGGAGGAAACCAATATGTAAAATCCCCATCCCCCTACCGTGATTTGAAATCATGACCTAGTGATTGCTAGCCTGGTGTCTTACATACCTCTATAATTTATAGTAGAATTATGCAAGGAAGTAGAAGTAGGAGCATGGTTTGACGCAGGAGCAGCCAGGCTTCTTTCTTTCTATTCTTAATATTCCCTACTGAAATAAGCTTGAAATTCACGCATCTAGAAAAAAAGCAATGTTGTATTGGTCACAAAAACAGAATAAAGAGATTATATTTTTCTATCTGTGGTGCCTGCCTTATTCAAACTGGGATATACAAAAGGATTATATCTGTTGTTTCACAATGGTTTTTAGGCTGCACCTGTAACCCCAGAAGTTGCCTGAAGATTCACTGTTCTTACCACTGGAAGAGACAACAGTACTCGATTTGACTCACAATAGCTTACGATTATGAGTATGGCAGCTCCTGTTAAGTGTCCTTCATAGAGCAGCATGTGCGTGAGAAAAGATCGGGTGCACAGTCCAGTGCCAGCTTGGCAAGACGCTCTGTTAATCTGTGGCTGTGGCAGCGGCGGCGGAACAATATTGTTCCTGCATACAGCACCTGGTATTCCCAGACGGTCACCCATCTGGGTAATGACCTGACTCAATGCTATAATCTCAAAAACACAAAGAAAATTCAACATAATATCTCCTTATTGATCAGGGTCTTCAGCAGTCATGGGGGCAAAAGTTGTGCTGAGAGGGGGGGGGGCGATAGTTTGCCACATACAATTTCTTGACTGTGAGTGTGATATAGAATCTGAACGCATTGAACTAAAATGCAATGAAGAATGTAAATACAAATTTGAAAGGGCTGAAGTAACAGAATTGTGGCTGTCAAATACAACTAAACAGCTTTATCCAAATAATGTGATCTGAAATGGCTAAAGTACTGTTGTACTTTCCAACTTTGGCTTCAGTGCGGTCAATAAAATATTGACAAGGAAAGAAGTAGAACAGAACACAAAAGTCATTTTAGTTTCATTAGGAATTTTTGGGAGGATATTTGCTTTAAAAATAAATAAACAAAAAAGAAAAAAGAAGGTTCAGAAACCCTGATCTATAGCAATTGGTCGGTTTTCTTTGTAATAATAAAAACATCACAGGCAGCACCTTTTCCTGTTAGTCTTCAAAATCAACTGATCCTACTTTCAGACTTCCGTGTGTGTGTGTGGGGGGGGGGGGGGTATACTCCTTTATCAGTCAAATGCAGTCCAAGTAGAAATAACCCAGTGACCAACTCCCGGCAAAGCCACAGAAAAACCACACACCTGGCCACAAAGATAGCTCGATGAGCAGAGCATTACACAAGAGTACACAAAAGACTTTGGCTCAATCCCCAGCAAATTAAGGATTATCAAATAAAAATCATCTCAGAGAAAATCACTTTCTCACTCATTAGCACTTTTGAAGATTATATAGCACAAGATATTAACACAATACTGGGCAGTGGAAATTGGCCAGCATCAATTTAATTCAGATATAATTAATAACAAAAAAAAGTTACTATGAACTTACGACCAAATATCATTAATATCAGATGAATTAGTCATGGGTGTGTCAAGGGCAAGATACCCCGACAGCCAATCCCTCTTCAGGCTAATTTGGAATAACAGTTGTCAGACTGGTTGCCAACTAGAGAACCCAGTCTGCCTTACTATTTGTCCATAGCCGGAGGGAGAAGAGATGGATCCATGCCTTTCCCAAGGGTATTAGTGCAAAAGTGAACATAAACTGTCTCAACCTGAGTTTGAACTCGGCTTGCTAATTCCATTCTCTGTGCAGTTAACAGTTTGGTCACTCTGTACATCCTTAGTCCATAACAAAGAAATTCTGATGGACCCATTTTTACAGTCATTTATCATTTTTTCTTGTAAAATATCCATCCCTTTCCTTCTTCAACTCTTCACAATAATTAATCCATCTGCATAATAATTGTTTTCCCCCCGAAATAAATTTCACAGATTGATCTTAAACCTTTATGGGGCAAGTGACTATATATGATCACATGAGGACCCGTCAGCTAAATGCAAATATTGTAGCCATAAAGACAACTAATCCACGCCAATGTGGTCTGCAAGCTTTGCAAAGTACACTTGTGCTTGAACAAAGACGGAAACTCTTTTGAAGCATACCACACCCCATTAAATTAGCCTGTTTTTGGCCCGCACAATACAATTTTAAAATCAACCCGGAGGTGGGTTTTTTTGTCAATATCAATTTTTGTGTATCCATTCATTATATGGAATGTTATTCTTTAATTCTATGTTTTATTTAACTTTCTACTTTAATTTTTTTATATTTTCCATTTTTGGGTGAGGCACTTCATAAAACAAAAGATTTCAACTTGCAACTGAAAATATCTTGTAATTTAGGTCTAGTTTAACACACAAAAAAGTTGTTTTGATATCTCATGTTTTAGGGGTGCCCTAGAAAGGGTTAAAAGACAACGCTCCCTTTGTTATGCCACAATATTCCTGCAACCATTCAAGATTTAGAAATACTTAAACATTGCAGGTTTTCCTACATTTTTTTTTTAACTCCCAGATGATCAAATAAAATAATAATCTGAAACACTGATAATTAAGACAAAACCAATAGTGGGGATTGAACCCTGGACCATACAGTGTCCCATATTCTATACTTTGAGGTGTTCATATATAATCTGTCCAGTCCAGTTGTCTAATTATTGCTAACCATAATGGTTGGTGCAGAACAATACAAAAAGGATGTGGCATTTTTTCTTTCTCTTTCCACTCCTTATAATAAGTGCTGCAGTACTTTTAGCAAGTAGAATTGATTTTGTAAATCTGGACATAATTTCACTGTTTTGCTCAGATGGCCAGAAGAGGTAAGCACAGGGTGATAAGCTAGTGTGTGTGTGTGTGTGTGGAGAGACGTAGCTAGAGATTTGGTGGGATTTGGGGGCCTGGCTCTTTGAGGGGGCTCTTCCAACATTTAGTGAAATTTGTAAAGCTTTTGGGGCACCATCTCCATTGGGGGCCTGGGATGCATTTTCAAATAGCCACCCCTCAGATATGCCTCTTTGTGTGAAAATGGGGTTTATATAAGAAAAGGGGGAAAAAGTGATAAATAAGAATTGATCCAATCACCACAAAAATGGAGGGAGGAGTTTTTAAAACAAAATTCATACCTCTATAAATTAATATAAAGAATGGGGAATGGGCAACTTCCAAATAATTTATAATATTTGAGAATTACTACAAAAAGACAATATAAGATACAAAAGATACAACTGGGTTTTTATTTAGCTAAATAAAGAAATCTTTTTTAAAAATGTCATAAACAGACAGAACTACTGCTTTATTAAATAAATACACACACACAAATCTCAAGTCTAACAGTGTATCTTGCATACTGAGCAATGAGAAAAATAGCCATTAATAGCCAATAAATACAAATATCAAATTATCTCTTTAAATACAGAGCAACTACATAATCAGGCTAGCATGATTTAAAAAATAAATAAAAACAGAAATATTAATAAATTTTTCTCAAAGCAGATAAAAACAGAATAGTTTAAATTCAGCCAAAGAGATACTGACCCAGATATTATTATATTTACTTCTGCATAATATGAGAAATTTTGTGTCAGAATCAAATACAGGAGCTAAGACCATGAAATTCAGACTGCAATTGGGGTCTTGTCTTATATGAAGGTCGCCTTATCCAGTGAAATACACAGTGGCTAAATAGAGTTTTGCAGACACTAAAATGTTTATGTTGAGCAATAATTCAGTTGGTATGTCAAAATCACATTTAAAAGGATAAAAAAAATTTTTTTTTAAAAACATTAAATCTTCTATCAACATTGAAACCAATTTAAAGAGAAAATACTTGGTTTTTGGCCTCTTTCATTGATTAACTTATTTTTCTGTCTGACTGGCTTGAAATTCCACAAATTTTTATTAGTAGTTTAATGACAATATAAACAAATAAATTCCATGTCAGTTCTGCAGGCTTCAACAGCAGATAATGACAGTGAAAACAACTACACACAAGAGGACACTAAATAAATTACAATAGACAAGTTTTTCTCATTTCTGAAATTGAAAAACCTTTCGTTATCCAGCATGTTATGGCTGCTACTGGTTTGAGTTCTTCCCTTTATTACTGCCTTTCTTATTACAGTTCTTTGTGCAGCACACAAAACGTTCTACTCCAATCTTCAACTGGTAACACCTTAAATGTTATATTATTATAGACTTTAGTTTTTCTACTAGTTGGTATCATAGTCGCAACACAAGCACAGGACCATATAGACACGACCACCACCACCACCACCACCACACTTCTGGCTGTTTGCCACTTAAAAGGAAATAACTTGTTTACTAAAATGCAGCAGTGTTGAAAAATAAAAGTTTTAAACAAATATTTATTGTTGCTGTCATCATCATCAGCCATTAAAGTCTGTTGTTGGACATAGGCTTCCCTCAAGTGGTATTATTATTATTATTATTATTATTAACAACACTTATTACTATCATTATTCACACTATTATTATTATTACTATTATTCACACTATTATGGTATATAACTACTAGCAAAATATTTATAAGAAAAAAAGGAATTTGAACTTAATGAAAACCTAAACATACAAGCACATTGGTTACTACATTTTAAACATGCTTGACTGATTGTAACAATTCAGTTGTTTAAAAATATAGATAAAAGAAACTAAGTCTTGCTCAGCTTTACACTTAGGAATTCTCTATTAACAAAAAGAAAAAAGGAAAAGTTTTAGATAAATAGTAATTCTATTTATCCAGCAATCTTATACCCACATCGAAAAATGGTTATGTCACCAGTGACCAGGGGAAAAGTCATTGGGGGGTGAAGAAAGTCATTGGAGGAGAAAAAGTCAAACTTATGAAGCGTGGCAAAATAATTTAACAATTTAATTTATTCAAAGCAATAACAATATAATTTATGTATTCAATTCTGTTTTTCTCTAGTTTCTTTTTGTTTATGCACCATTTTAAACATTAAGTGTGCACAGGTGTGAAATTTTCACACTCAGAATTCCAAACAGGACCACCTTCGCTCTTCAATTCATATACCTATGAACTGATTTGAGCCGAGATTTTAAAAAAAGAAAGAGAAATAGTCCAATCCTGTAAACTTTTACACTTCTGTCTAGCTACCTCTTGTCTTTGTATTCATTCACAGATTATTATTTTCATATCAACTGGGTTAATCTTTTCTAAATGTCTTTTTACAGAAAAGTTAAGAATGAATAAATGCCACACACACACAAGACTTTGATCAGAAAAGCAGTTTGCCACAGCCAAGCAAATATTCACAAGACATTCTCAATATGTGTTCGCCTCCCCCTCCTCCACAAATGAATGACAAAGAACGTGTAAAACATTGATTCCCATAGACAATATTTCAGGAATGTGTTCACAGACCTCAAGGCAAAGACCATGTCAAATAGTTAACTCTTACCAATAGCAAAACCCTGGAACAGTGTTTCTTAAACTTTGGAATGATTCAGCCAAAGGGTGAATGAAATTATTTTGGAGGTGAATGAAACTACAGGGATGAATGAAGGGTGAATGAAACGAAGGGTGAATAACTTAATTTATTCAAATATGTATTTTTTTTTCTATTCTTAATAATTATGTAAACTAAAAAAATTCTAATAATTTTTGTGTTAATTTTTTTGTCACTCCTAGTTTTCTTTACATATTTTTAGGATGTTCAAAAAAAAAAAAACATGAATAAATTAAACACTTAAGAAATTAGTTAATTTATGCTTTTTGCTCACGATAAAAAATCAACAAAAAATTATACACAAAGGAGAAAATGATGAAAATAATCAAACAAACAAACAAATCTAGTCATGGGTGAATGAAATTTTGTAATGAAGACTTGGGGGTGTAGGGCCACTTAAACCTAAGTGAACAATTCTGTGCAAAAACAGGCTCCTAGGTTTTTGCACCAATTTTCTTATACAAAGTTTCCCTCCAAAAAGGTATTAACTGTTGGAAAACTTCAAATAGCTACATTAAAATAATAATCAACCAATCAGAGCCTGACTTCCTAAACCATCGCCAGGAGCCGATTTTTTCCTTTAAAAGTAACCCTATCAATGTAACTGGCAGTGGGAGATTCATTTTAGCACTTTGACTCAGCGGGGGTGCATCACATTTCAAAGAGAACAGGGAGACAGCTTTTATGGAGAGTCCAGTATTCAACCCAACAGACAACTTACAACACTCGTTTTTCGATCATCAACACCAACGCAGGAAGAGACATTCAACATCATCATTACACATTTCTCTTCACCCTGCCAGCAAGTTGAGGTTACTACTAACTTCTCACTTCCACATACACACCATGAACTGTCTCTACACTTGGTTATAGACATAACTCACACACACATGGACTGTTCTCCCCATAAACACATATACAACTTTACTCACTTCTGATTACAATTGCCATGCACATTGAACTTTTAATTCCAACCTACACATTACCCATTTCCTCCCTTTGAACAATATTCTATTTTGTTGTTAATTTAACTAAATAAAACTCAGTTGTAAATGGTTATTCCAGCCTTGTTGTATTTCCTTTTGAACCTACACACATATTTTATTGTTATTATTGGGCATGTCAGACGCCAAATTGTCTTCCCCGACAAATTGACACCCTTTCATGTACCAACAAGGGTGAATGACACTGAAATAGTTTAAGAAACATTACCCCAGACACACAAGAGCTGCTTTTTTTCTTCTTGTTTTTAAACTTTGATTGCAGAGATGTCACACTCGTGCAACATATTCAGAGCATATTACCAAGAATTAACAATTACACAACAGTAAGTGAAAACAATATCAAGAAATGAAGCTTCCTTCTGTGTTGAAAGCAGATCTTATAAATCATTTGAATGAAAGATGACAAAAATCAGTTTTTCTTGAGTACAAATATATAATCTTATTTTTTCTGGCTTAAATGCTGGGTAGGTGAAAGATAGATAAATATACAGCAGTGAATTTTAAGTGACTCAAATAACCAGTGACTGAAATAGTCACTGAACTGCATTTCCCAGGATAATAGCAAACAAAATTGACTTCATGGGAAAACACAAACACATACACACTATGATAAACTCTTCCACTCAATTTATTAGACTATATTAAAGTATATAAACAAAGCTAAGTATACATTTCCAGTCACAAGTATAAACATTGGGAGAATCTAGTGAGGATTTATGTCAGTTAAATAAAATTAAATAAACCAATTTACAAAACAAAAATATATTTTATCTGATAAAGATTTTCTTAATTTTACATAAGTAAAAGGGAACTTCGATGGAAACAGCTAATATAAAAATCTTTAAAAATTGAAAAGTCTCTTGCAAAGCTAAAAGAAATGGTCCACAGCAGCGGTTCCCAAACTTTTTTTGTCGCGGAACCCAAACCTATATTTTACGGACAACCCCCGCCACCCTAATTTTAATAAGACATTAAATGGAACAAAAATTGTTTTAGAGAGAGAATTATTTATATATAAATAGATAAAAACATATGGGTTTATATGTGTTTAAAAAT
>VCCN01003880.1:28250140-28260203 GCA_006491835.1 Architeuthis dux
ACAAATGAAATATTAAAATAAAAAACAACTGTTTTTAATTGTTAGAAATTTGTACTTTTTACTAATTTTTTATTAAAAGACACCTTATCTCATGCAATCGCAGAACTTTTTCGCAGAATCCACTTTGGGAAACATTAGTCTACAGCAATAAATAACTAGCTGAAGTACTCGTCCACGCCAGGTTAAATATTTAAGGAGTATAAACAAATAAAAAAAATTTTTAAATAAAAAAAAATAATGAAGCATTCAGACTTATTATAACAATGCCGTATAGAATTTTAACTTTATTTTTAATCATCACATCATATTAAATCTCATTATTCTGGGAGGAAAAAATCATAAAGGTTTGTTTTTCTGAAAAATATTATAAACCAAAAAGAAAATTTTAAAGAAATGTTTTAAATAAGTAAATGAAAGTTGAAAAGTAGGAGTTAAAAAAAGAAGTAAGAGGAGGCGGAAGAATAATAATAAAAAGGGACTGAAAGGAGGGGAAGGAGATGGAAGAAGAATGAGGAAGAGGAGCTTGCATGTGCCAAACTAAGTTTATGTATGTATGTATGTGAGAGAGAGGGGAGGGCATAGTGGATCACGGGGCACAATGAATAATTAGGATTCTTTAACTAATGCAAATACACAACAGGACTCAAGTCAACCCACATGCCATCTTATTTTGTGAAAGACTATCCAGCTTGAGCATTGCTGTACAGTGTGCAAGCTAAGGGACCTAATTTTAAACCAAAAGTAATATTCAGATGTACTATTACTTTCATTATAGAGCCACAACTATTCAGAATTTTCTAATTGTGCTATATAAAAAGGTGAAATTAAGATTGTATTAGAATTATTTCTTTTCCAAACTCCAATCACTGTGCTTGCTCTTTAAACAGATGTAAGGGGCACAGTGGATGACTTATGATACTGAGCCACAGTGCCCCAGTTGGTGATTCACTGGACAAAGCTTTAGAATTTCACCCCAACATTGGCTTAGAGTAAAAGATTTGGGTTTAGTTGTAGTTTTTTTTATTATTATAGAATTAATAAAATGTGGAATAAGGTTTGGGATCAGGTTTCATGGAAAATAAAGAATCAGTTTTTTTAAGGCAGGAAAAATTCAAGTCTTACTCTTTTGTGTTTGCTCAGGTAGAGGACATTGCAGACATTTTGTTGGAGCAGATAGTTGTCATCTTACCAAAGCCCATTTGAAACAGGGGCAAGAGCCCAAATGACACACCACTATGAATTCTATGTCAACACGAGAACATATTCTGATTCCCTGACTTTTAATTAAAATTGATCCAATCAACTCATTTCATGTAGTTTGCTAGGAAACTAAAAGAGGATTTTAATTTTACTTTTGTATCGGTTTTTTTCCAAATTGCTTTTGAGACAGAGTGAATGTGATTTTGTGTTCAATGTTTCTTTTAGTGTGCCTAACTTTTGCCAATGAATGTTTGAAAGGTTTTTATGATCACTTTTTTTAACATAGTCGACAATTCAACAATACTTTGATAAAATGTATAGTTGCTTTCACTCTGGGACTCATTCAATCTTATATTGATTCACTGTGTACTAGTGCTGGGGCACAGTGGATCGGTTTTTTTGTTTGTTTTTTTAATTGCCTGCCAGCTGCTAACTTAGAAAGATATTACTTTCTTTTCTTTATACAACAGAGTTGATCTTTCTTTTTCTTTTACACAAATATATTAACAAAATTAGCTTATACTTGCAATTAATTTTTCTGGTCCACTGTGTCCCGTTTTCCCCCCTATATACATATATTGAATGGTAAGTAAGTGTCCAATTTAGTATTATAGTTACATTGTAATAGAAAACCCCACACCTTTGTAAAAGAATTTTTCTCAAAACCTTTTACTTTAAAACCTTCCTGTAAATCCATAGAGTATGCCTGCCAAATTTAGTAGGGCTGCTGCACCCATGTTTGGGTGGTTGCTATAACATGACAAAGAAAAAGTTCTCACTCATATGGATTCTAAATAGAACACAGGTGCATAGAAAAGCAGATGACATTCTGACAAATCTAAGTATAAATAACATGGGGAAAATTCCCATTCAATATCTAATATTTACAACAAGATTGGAAATATATACATATTAAGCATACACAAACACAAAACAACTCAAGAAACAAAGCAGTACACGTGTTAATAAAAGCATATAGTTCAAATAAATATACAAAACAACAAAAAAAAAAAGAAATAGCTTATCCATGCAAGAATGAATAAGCTTAAAAAGCAGGACAAGCCACCCACCTGTTTAATCAGAATGTACATTCAAGATGTTAAAGCAAGCAGATATACATAGACAAACAATGACTGCTCCATTCATTGATGATATGCATACTCACACAAGTTTACATAAAAGTATGTACATGTGCGTGAATTAAGAAATATAAGAGCCAATTCACAAATTTCACAGAGTCATTCAGCAGAAGTGTAGAGAGTTTCTTCTAAATTCAACAACTTACACAATAGGATAAAAAAAAAAAAAAATTATTATCCAATTGACAAAATCATCTATCATATTGAGCACTAAACTAGCTTTTATATGATCTAAAGTAGTGTTTCTTCCCGAGGGAGGGGCATGAGTAATTTCAAGAGCCCACAGAAAGAAAAAAAAAAAAAAAGAATTTATCTATTTTGGGAATTCTCTTAAAAAGAGTTTGTATAATATCGTTATGAACATAATATATCAAAATATTTTTTTTCCCACAGATTTGCAGTACCCATTTCAAACTAATCCTTTGGCTGGATATGCGAGGGAGGGGCGCTGAGGAGAGGGCCAACTACTAACGGGGGGCATGGTAGTAAAAAGATTAAGAACCACTGATTTAAAGTGTTATGCCAAGTGCCAGAGTAGTGATACTCGGTATAATAAAATTCATGGAATAAAAAGATTACTCAATTTTTAAGGAATGCAAACGAATCAAATGGGTCTATAAAAAACATGCTATGTCCCCATAATCTCTGCCCTGTAGAAGATTCTAAAGGTTTGCTTCAATTAACACTTTCAAGACTAACTTATTAAGTTGCTTAATGCCTGAATTGTCCAAGAAGAATTCTAAAAGAGATCTATGGGACATTAAGTATCACCCATAAGCAGTGTTGCCAATTTAGCGGGTTTCGCACTAGATTTAGCGCGTTTTTTTTTGCCCGTTTTTGGCCATTATCGATCATTTATAGTATCCTTTTGGCAATTTCTTGCTATTTAAAAAAATTTAGCACTTTTCGGCAGTCAAACTAGCGCTAAAAAAGTTTTTTGAGTTGGCAACACTGCCCATAAGTAAATACACCTCTACCACTTTTTAATAGAAAGTTAATTGTCTTCTAAACCAAACATAGCAGGATTTTATTATTTCTAGTGGAACATTACACAATAAAAACAGATATTATCAGGTATTATTTATGACCAAACTCTACAGCATTGGAACTGTTGCCAAAAATATTTTTTCGTAGTATTGTACTCATCTTTGGATGGCAACATATTCATATTTTTGGCAACAGAGTTTCAATGCTGTAGAGTTTGGTCATAAAAAATACCTGATAATATCCATTTTTTGTTGTGTAATGTTCCACTAGAAATAATAAAATATTGATATGTTAGCTTTCTATAACATAGTGGTAGGGGTGTACTTATTTATGGGCGATACTGTGTATATCCCAGCGGTCATAGAAACCTCAGGATATATATGTCAGTCAAGTCTTTTGTAGAAAAAGAAAAAGAAAAAACCCAGAAAATGCAAACCACTTTCTAAGAAGTAATTTTATGCTCTATGCTCGATTACCATGAAATACTCACAAGAAAAAAAATCCATTGTCTACTGAGACAAATATATCAAGGGCTGAAGAGTATATCAACCCAGAGTGTTGTGATAAAAGCAATAAGGGTAATTATCTACTTCCCCACGAAAGTGGAATGTGACAAGACTAGGAACTAGTGTCACGAAGGAGTCAGTTTTAGTGCAATGGTGAGGTGCTGACCTGGGGGAACTGATCCCCCAAGACTGGGCACACTTTCTTTCTTTCTTGAGGACACAGGTCAAATCCTGGGGCAGGGAAGTATAAAAAGCAATAAGAGAGAGTAAACTCAGATGCAGAAATAACTGTTGAAACATTGTCAACTCCAAGACTGAAATAAGAATTTTCTTTGAATAGCAAACTTTTCAAATTTATTGGATCTCCTACGAATAAGTTGTCTACTGTACTTAAAAATAAAAGTGAAAAGGCTTCATCTGAAGAATTTCAAAAAAATAATTATATTACTAGGTAGTAAAAAAAAAAGGAATCGGTGAGGAAGGAGTCACAGAATGTCTACAAGGTTTCATCAAGGCTTCTGTGGCCACAGTGATTAACTCTTGAAGTCCTAAAGTAAATAAACATGGCCGAAAATCCTAAAACGCACAAGTCTTTCTTGCAATACTGCCAATTGTCACAATAATCTGCCCACAAGTAAAGACACTATAAACATTTGAATAAACAAACCATTTTTAGCCATTTTCTGCTCAATCATTATAGGACGGGGCTTTGGACTTGGGAATTTTAAACAGGATGTTAAGAGTTAAGACAATGTCCATGAAAAATGTGTTCCTGAGAAATGGAACAGAAGTTAAAATCTCATTTGAAGCTAATTCTTTATTTCCAATTCCAGGCGGTTTGCTATAGCGGTCAAAGAGTACATCAAGCCAGAGTGCTGTGATAAAAAGCAATGATAAAATAGGAGGAGTAATAATAATGATTACGATGAAGATGCTTCATCTAAAGAATTTCAAATAAATATCAAGAGTTGCTTTTAACCAAATCTCATAAGACAGGAATTCAAAAACTTCTGCTAAAAAGTGCAAAGTGTTTTATTTATTTTTGTTTTTAGAATGATTAAGTTGTTTATTACAAAAGCAAAAATATATTGTTGTTCCAACATCTACCAAAAAAAAAAAAAAGAAAAAAAAAGAAACTGGCCACAGATAGGAATAACCTCTTCAGATAAAACATATCTTTGACTGGCAGCAATCATTACTTGATACAGGGACGGATCCCCATCCACAATCTTCTTGGTTTCCCCCCAGGGCAGTGAACATTGGAAATATTGCCAGGCTTCAAAAATTAACCAAATCTCAAAATAAAAATTCTGAAGGATTCAGACTTATCAGGCTTTTATCATTATAATGACGATACCAATCACCATGGCCCAGTGGTAGAGTGCGCGCCTCATGTTCAGTAGGCCATGGTTCAATCCACCACCGAGTCATACCAAAGACTTTAAAAAATGGTACTCAATGCCTCAAGGACTTAGGATTGAGGAACCTCTCCCTGAGGCTAAGGGGTTATGACCAAATCACGTTGGATGCAATGGTTCTCGTAAGATCACCAAAGTTAAACAACATCAAGCCTGGTCAGTACCTAGATGGGTGACCATTGGGGAATACCAGGAGCCGTAAGAAGAACAAAGCTTCGACAGGTTTGCAAGCCGGAAGTGGGTCTTACTAACAATTGCCCATGTGTACCAAACCCCACCCCACCACACCCTCAATGAGGGTATAGGCGGAGAACAAGGATACATACATTATAATGAAGCTAAATTTTGAAAGGGTTTTTGCCTTCAGTTAAGAGTTTTAGTATATTGATAAAACAAACAACATTGTTAAATGGTTTCAATCAATGAAGAGATAAAATAAAGTTATAGATAGTAACATGGTTGGCTTGTATTCAAGAATAGATGCAAAGGCCTTGGGTCAGTCTATAAGGAATAATAGATCAATGAAGTAAAAAGTACATTGCACATACATCCTTAGATAGATAGATATATATATATATAAATTTGGTTGTCTGAGTTTGTATGCACGCCTTTACTGAGAGAGGGGAGGGGGCTGATAACAATCAAGCAGAGAGAGTGAAAATCAGCTCCCAGAGAAATAGGTCATGTTGAGAGTATGAGGAAGGGGTTGGGCTGTCCCTCCTTCCTTACCATGAGCAGCAACAGTAATCACTAGTGACGAGGCCTGTAGAAGGGGTTGGGCTGTCAATCCTTTCTTATCATCAGCAGTAACTTAGGGGAGTGAGAGAAATAATGTTTATATGTACAGTGGAGAAAAATAGGTAATCTCACTAACAGTCAAAAGCGAGGAAAACTTTCTATTTTAGGGTTCTAAAGTGAGGAAAAATATTTCCCCCCCTTTTAAGGGTCAAAATAGAGGGGGATCTTTTTTCCCCGTTTAGTGGTCAAAATCGGAGATGGGGGTTGTTTTTCCTTTTTAGAAATTTGGATGAGGACTTTTTTCTATGGGGAGGATCTTTTTTCACATTTTAAGGGTCAAAATCGAGCAAACTTACCCCTTATTAGGATGTAAATCGAGGGGGGGGGTTTACTGGTCAAAGGCAGATGGGAGGGCTGTGTTTTTATATTTGAAGTTATTCCCCCCCCCCGGGCAACCCTGCTGGTTATCTATAAAATATAAATAAAATCACACAACTAGTGCTGCAAAAACAGCAGCAGTGCCTCCAACAAAAGATGATGACCCTGGGGTCAGGCATGGTTTCAGGGGGCCCCGTAGAATCAGTACCACTAACCCAGGGCGCAGTGTGGGGAGTGAGATCCACACAGATGCAGCCCCCCCCCCCCATCTTGGAATTTCTTAACACATTTCCTCTTTTCTGCTGATGACCATGAGTTTAGTCAGGTATCCTGAGGTTGAGTTGCCATTAAAACCTTGGTATCCGACTTCGATAGGAAATATGTTGGTCATCCAGCCATGTGTTATACATTGATCTAACAGATCTTTGTACTTTTCCAGCTGATGCTGATGTGCCCAGTCGATATTTTCCTCAAAAGAAACTGTTAATTCAACAACATGAACTTTTTTTGAATTAACTAACCAGATCACTAGATCAGGACGCTGGGTTAACGTGATCTCAGCTGGAAAGGAGAGAAGACGACATGCCAAATCTACTGTGATGCTCCAGTCTATGCAATCATCAAACAATGAGGATTTGTACTTTTTGGAGCTCCCAGAATGTTTCCTTCTTTTATAAAATTTATTTTGACAAAGTTGGATATAACTTAACCATCAAAAATGGATTGCATCATAAGGACTGATTTGACCGATCACCACTAAAGAAGCTAACATTTTTAGCACAACAATGACCGTTTGAGTTTTATTAAAAAAAAACGATTATTTATTTTATTAAATCAAGTATTGTAAACCATTTTTATTAATTTTTGACTACTATTTACCCTCATGTTAATTTTTAGTATTTTTTTTTTTTTTAATTACAATGTGTAAAATGGTTTACAATAAACAAATAAAATAATAACACTGCCGTGCTGGCCTTACTGAAATTGTGATTAAACAAACTAAAAATTAGGATGAATGTAAATAGTAGTCAAACATTAATAAAAATGGTTTACAATACTTGATTTACATGAAAAAATAATTAAAAATAATTGTTTTTTTACTAAAACTCAAACGGTCATTTCCGTGCCAGCATAGTATAAAAGTTAAAAAAATGTTAGCTTCTTTAGCGGTGATCGGTCAAATCAGTCCTTATGATGCAATCCATTTTTGACGGTTAAGTCGTCCTACTTTGCCCGTATATTTAAGTAGTGGATGAAATTTTATTGGCAGCTTTGCAACATCTTTTTGTAGCCTCTGCAAGGGCCCTGGTTGTGTCTCTACAGGTAGCTTTTTAGAGAATACTCGCAACCAGTAAGAGTGTGTTTGAGGCTAACAATCTTCCCACATGCACTGCATTGGTCAGATCTTACAATTTGAGGTTGGCCAGCATTAGTAGGATGTTGTATACTGTCTTTATTAGGAAATATTCTTTTTTGGTTCATCTGTTTGATGTCACACCATGTAAGTTGCTTTCCTTTGATGTTCCAATTTTTACATCTTTTGCTCAATGTTATCAGCTAGTTATTGTTATCTAAAAGACCCTGACCCAAAGTGATCATAATAAGCTGCTTCCTATGTATTTTATAAACCATATCTATACATATATGGTAATAAGGTATAATTACAATTAAGGGATTTAAGCCATCTTTCCTAGATCACGTCTTGCTAATCAAATGACTTGATATTTCTAATTAACATAGAAACTTCAAATAATTGAAAACTACATATTTTTTTAAATTGATTCATAACTTCATAAGTAGTTTTAACTGATATAAATACTCTGAATTCTAGATTTAATTTTTAAAGCTCACATAAATGACTAAAGAGAGCTACCTTCTTTGTACAGTCAGACCATTCAACCACTCAACTAAAATGTTCGGTTGACAATTTGAAAAAATAAATAAACCTCACCAAGTAACTGAAGATGAGCAGAGAATCTTGGCAATTGTTAATTGAAAGACAATGTTACAAAGTAGATTAATCTGAAATATAAATCACTCTAGAAACTAAATCTCTGAAGTTGCATGTATCGACATCATATATCAACCTAGAAAGAAGATATTATGGATTACTGTATTTCCCTGCGTTGAGGTCCTCCAGCCTCAAGGACATACTTCAATTATGACTCGCAAAATTTTGGAAAAAAAAAAAAAAAACAAACAATAAAAGAAAAATGCAAAAAAAGTAACCTTCAGCCTGTAGGACACAGGGTAAATTTCCTAGACTTATTTTGTGGGGAAAATAGTGTCTTCGACGCCGGGGAAATACGCTAAGTTCTATAACTGCTTAAATACAATAATATTAAATTACACACACACACACACAAAAAAAAAAGGAAAAGTATTCACCAGGTTGATAATGCAAACATACTAGTAAATAGAGAGAAAAGGAGAATCATTTCATTTATAAAGAGAGGAAACCAAGTGTGGAAGAGAATGAACATGGTAACATTAATGTTTACAGCTAACTACTGAGATGAAAAAAAATTCACTTCTGAACACAACCGTACACATTTTCCCCCACGGAACATTCAAAATACAACCCATATTCATCCCAATCAAACTGCCTATTTCATTTCAAGTAGTGCAATGAATGAAAAGAACAGCAGAAAGTAAAGTTATACAGCCTCTAGAATGTTTCCAACCTGGTAGCAACACCATTTGCAGAAAAAGCTGACTCCCACTACTCTGTTATCACATCAAGAGATACACATGGGATAAAGATAATTATTCAATATTATTTTTTTTAAATATACCTAGAATACATTGTGGCCCAGTGGTAGAGTGTTTGCCTCTGGTTCGGTAGGTTGTGAGTTCAATCCATGGCAGAGTCATACCAAAGACTTTTAAAATGGTACTCTGCTAAGCATTTAGGATTGAAGAGTAGGATTGAGGAGGGATGGGCTCCGTCAGGCTATCTCGCCCAAGACACACCCATATTGGGTTTTAACCACTGGACATCATGACTCACAAGTGGATCCCCAGAGATCATATGCAAAATTGTGGCCAGCAGAATATAAGATGGTGTGATGATTTAGTCAGGTTCAGGAGATATTGGTGAGCAACTCCCACAATAGAGATATCTGGGAAAGGTTTATGTCCAACGTACGCTAAAAGGCTGATGATGAAAAAACATCTGAACAAAACCAGAAAACATGGAAAACTCTGCACTGGGATTCTGGGGGGGAGGAGTCCCATCCTTATTTATCTCCAATATACATGAAAACGTCCTTCTCAAACAAGGGAAAGAAGTGTAATTTGAACACATGGCTTCTCATCAGTAGCTCCCTCTTTTTAGCCACTAGCCGATCCACATCTACTAGGCAGTTGCCAATGATACTTTCTCATTTACCCATAAAAAACTTTTTTGTTGGTTTTGTTTTGTAATCTTAACGATAATGTTTTTTTCAAAATAAATAAATAAAAACGTAAGTTAAAACAGTAGTTCTTGTAATCTAGTAATTGATGAGATTAATATCAACATATCAGGGCACAAAATAAATCCAGATAATAAATAAGAAATTTTTTTTTAAATTAACAATTCAAGATGACCGTAAAACAGAGATGGAAGATCCAGCCACACACATCTATAGTGAAGATGGAATTTTTCCAAGAGATCAAACTAATAAATAAACGAACTAGAAGCGAAAAAAGAAAG
>VCCN01003880.1:28260520-28280323 GCA_006491835.1 Architeuthis dux
CTGATGATGATGATGATGATATATATATATATATACACATACACCAGTATATAAAACAGACATTTAATGAAAAGAAAAGAAAAACTATACAAATATTACTGTGTGTCCAGTGCACTGGTATTATGAGTAGGGGGCTGTCTACCAAAGCCCAATACGGACAGTTATGGGGCTCGGATGAGTTGCAGTGAGCAGTAGTCTTCCAAATATCCTTGTAAACCATTTGTCTTACAGTCCGGCATATTCTCACACATCTAAACAGGCAAACTAACAAACCAATGACGAGGACCGTCGTTTCATATGAATCAGTGGGCAAGCCAGATAGATTTATTCTTACCTTCATCCCATTTGATAATGAATGACTTTTTTCCTCCACACCAACCTATATCTAAATTGGGTTACAATCTCTTTGTTCAGATGTGATCAAACAACATGCTGTCTGCCGCCCACTGTCAGCCAAATCATTAAAACTTGTCGGGGGATAAGAATTTTGGATTTTTTAATTTCCTCAATCAATTCTCGATGTCACGCAAATACAAATATTGGGTTAATAATTCATCTTGGTTAGATACTTTTACCAGGTGAGTGATAGACGAAGAAATGCTAACACAAATTGTTTTTACCACAACTCAATTATTGCAATATAGGTACGTGCTTAGACATGTTCAGTTAATCAAAACTGAACCGAGTGATGGTGCAGAGGGGCTTAGGAGTTCAATTCTTACTCTCAATTGTTGCAACAATTAATCTCTGTCAGAGTGTTCAGCTAGTAAGTCACTTGTCATGGCTATATAATAAAACCCTAATTTAAGAAACACAATCTGATTCATATCCTGGTAAAGAAAATTATTTTTCCTCTCAATCAATGCAGTCATCTTAAAAGTTGCATAAAAATGAAATCTTTGACAACTTGCCGGCCATGTTCATTGGATTTGAGCTTTTTATTCTACTTGACCCAATATTTTTAGAGACAGTTGATAATTCATCATTTATTTTCTAAAAATAAAATAAAAGATTGCAAAACAATTATCACATTAATAACAAGTCAAACATATTCTTGTCTGAATTTTGTTAGATAGGGTTTCGATTGACTGATTTGTTTAACAGCATATCAACCCTTGATAGGTCATTTAATGCCGAAATCTTTTTAAAATAGTGTCTTGCGACTTTGGTGAAAGGTTAATTTTTAAAAGCAGGTGGCCCCTGTTTGGTGGGGTCTTACCCCTCTGCAGGGTATGCAGTCAGCATATTCTAGGCCCCAGCCAACAGGGTGTTTTAATCATTGTATGTGGTATAGTCAGACTATTTTGCTTGTCTATGTAGTTCATTTATTTCACAACCTTCTTTGGATGTTCTTTGTTCTGTAATTACTTCCAGGAATGCATGCTCGTATTCTACCTGACACATCACACATGTTTTTTTTAACGAGGAAAATAGTCCGACTATACCACATACAATGAAGTCAAATATCTATTTAGCACTATCAACATATGCAAAAGGAAAACAATGACCCACAATAAATTAATTAGAAGAAAAAATAAGTTTCATTTGCATACATAGCATATAAGTACAATAGACAAGAGATTTATCCAATATAAATTTGAAGTTTGTTAACTCTTTCCTCCCTGACAGCCAAATTTTCAGTGATTATTCCGAATATATCACTTCCAAGTCCAATGAAATAAAATCATGAAAAAGTTCATTGAAAAAGGTATTATTATTGATTGATTGGAATTGATATGATTTAAATCTGTCTATGATTTAAATTTAAACATATGAGATCACTCTTCTACACATGATCAGGGCATGAGAGAAATTTATTATCACGCCTAGAGGCGTTATCAGGGAAGAAAGAGTTAACTGAAGAGTACATTTATCTCAGATTTGGAGTTTATAATGTTTCAACAGAACATTTTGTACACAATCAAATATGAACATTGAATTTAAAGATCACTCCCAATAAACAGTCCACAATAGTTTTGTTCTGAATTTCTGAGATGAGGAATTATCATTATTATACACGGATTTACTTGGACTAGTGTCCTCATCTTGGCTGTTATAGTCACACCGTTTTGGCTGTTGTACCCACCAGCCTTCTTCAGGTGTGTTGTACTCGGCAGCCTTCTCAGAATTTCAAATTGAATCCTCTATTCAATCCATGGGGTTAGAGTGTTCCTATTCCATTATCCATACCAGGCATCAGTTAATTCTTCCTAGTTAATTTGTCCTTGCAATGTTGTTCCACTGAACCAGAGTATATGATTTTTCGACACTACGTGATCCTTGAATTGAACTCAAAACTGCCAGGCAAGTTACTAGATACGTTTAACCAACATCTTTATCCACCTGCCCATGTGTCTACAATATCTGGAAATTATATAAAAATCTACATCTTTGTACTTTATAACAATTTCTCTAGAACTGAGCAGGGTATCCTGATTAGTGAAACATCTCAGTTTATCAAATAGTTCCAGGCCCTCCATATACAAAATGTATCATCTTTTGCTTACCAACTGACACTACAACACTATTTCTTTGACATGAAAAGATTGATCACTGGATGAAAAGCTACTTGTAAACCAATTATATATACACAAGAACAGACTGTTTAAAACCTGTGACATTTGGTTCTGAAATTGACAAAATTACAGAATTTCATCAAAAATACAAATCCATTTTATCAAAAATATAAATGCATTTCTACAGTAAAGTTATTTGTAATGCATTTTATATATAAAATAAAAAGCCCTATTTAATTCCTGACCACTGACAATCCCATCATGATTTTCAATGCATTTCTATAGTTTACTTTAAAATATTCCACTCAATTTTGAGCCCTAAAAGGGGAAAAAATATTTCCCCCTCACTTTTGACCCCAACTATCAGTAAAAAGTGTCATCGGAATATGAGGCCAGGTACAAAACCAACTTACCAAAAAATATGTGTTCAGAAGAAGTTCTCTTATGACATTATGACACCATGAGAAATAGGTCAGAAATATAAATATTGTAAATATCTCTCTGGCTTCCCCTCCCTCTATGGATGCTTTCAACCTTCTTCAATTTTGGTCTTAAAGAAAGTGAACTTGGCTCTCATAGACCTTGCAACATTCATCACAGGTAATGAAATGAATCATGGCAAATCTAAATTGTAATGTGAGGAGATAAAAAGTTCCCTACAATTTTATTTTTTTTGATAATGAGAAATAGAGCTAGATGTTACATCATAGACCAATATTTACTCGTGTAATATTTTTAAAATTAAAAGGTTCCCTTTTTATGTTAAAGTCCATGGCTTGGCTTAACAGAGGTTATAAAGGACTTTCCGAAGTTTATTAAAAAGAATTGTAAGATTTGTGGTTTTTAAACAAAAATACAATTGAAGTGTTTAAATTACATAGAATGATAGTATTATAGAATATACATTAATATATACAATAATAGTATCTTTTGCTCAAGATGTCTTCAAAATTCATTCTGCATTTTCAACACTGAAGATTTGGCTACAACTGAATCAATTCCCACCCCTGTAATAATACAAAAAAATAAAATGAAAGCAGTTAAAATGTCAGCAGATCTTTAACATCAGAAACAAACTATTCTGTACAAACAACAGATTTTTAGACACTCCATTAAAATACAAAAATTGTAATGGTCATTTTATAATTTATACCAATAAAAAGTAATGAATTATTAATAATTAATATTTTTTTTATTATTAGCCCATTAATGCCCAATTTTAAAAAAAAGCTTTTGTGCTTTAACAGAAATAAATTGATGCCATAAATACACTATGATTTTTTGAGTCCTTGGTGCATATTTAGCTATATTTCATACCTACTATATATAGTAGGTTGCGCAGATAACAAGGTACAGTTGAGAAATAATTCAAAAAAATTTATATGCCTTTATTGAAAATAATAGAACAATATAACCTACTATATATATAGTAGTGTAGCTATTAATGGATGAAGCATTAAGATGTCTTAAAATAAATGAACTAACCACACAGACAAATATAAAGTTAATAAAAGTTTCAACATTTTACTGAGAAAAACAAAGAGATAAAGTTATGGAAGAATGGCCCTTAGCACACACTCATAAGGCTAGATTCAGGTGCATGGGCTAAATGATGCTGTAGAACACATGTTAACCCATAAACTGCAGATGACAGAAATATCCGCCATTGCAGTTCTATGGCTAACTCAATAAATTTTTGTTTTATTGTGATTGATAGCAACTCTATTTGTGAGTCAGGGCTTTTATCTTGCAATGGATAACTATCACACTTGTCACTTTCTGCAGTTAATGACTTAAGGTTTATTGAAACCAAAAAAAGAACAAAAATATATTTTTTCAATAACACAAAAACAGAAGAAAAAATAAAATAAAAATAAAAAATAAAATAAATCGCAGAAATCAATTTTTTTTAGAAAATAATTTGAAATATTTTCTACCATTTTTTTTCTGTTATCTTCATGTCATACAAATTGTGTTAGATCTTTTGTCAATGATAAATACTTCTAGTAGCAATTCTATTTGTTTGCAAGTATGAATAAAAAAGATTGTGACAAAAACATTCCCCATCTGTTAGTCTGAATAACTACTAAACAAAGAGAAAGGCCCAGATGAGGTTAGCCACATCCTGTTAGCCAGTAAGATATACACACTTGACCAAGCACTCACAGTAGCTTACTTCAATAATTTTCACAATCATATCTCTACAAAAGACTGAGCCATCAGATTGACCTTACATTTACAAAGGATTAGTGTTTCTATCAATGAAGTTCACTGAACAAAGAGTAAAAGTTTCATCTTTACATGATATTTGACATGACCACTGAATTATCAACAATGCTGAGCATGCTATCAAAACTAAGAGATTTTTTTCCCATAAAGTGACATCAATAAACATAAAAATATTTTAAAAGTTGTTTTCTTTATTTAATGTTAACTTAGATAAAAGAAAGAAAGAAAATCCAAAGAATGTATCCATTAAAACATTTTTTATTTTAGTGTGAAAAAAAAAAGAAGACTTAATCCTAGGTTTTATTTTATCAACCTTGCTTTTCTGTTTAAAAAAACAAATTGCTATTCTTTAAGATTCAAAACTCACATGAAGATGATTTATATTGTATTTAACATTTATTATTAAGCTAAAGAAACATTTTAAAAAACAAAAATGTATAACTATCCATCTCCCTTTATATCCTAAAAAATAAACTGTTTCTTATATAATTTTATAGTGTGAAATGTCAAAATAAGACAATGAACAAAAATGAATACTAATTATAAAAACTTAAACATTGAACAAGAATATTTTAACATAAAATAAACGAAAAATTATTAATGCAGTGGCAAAATTAAACAATCTTAATTTGCAAAGTTTAGTTACATGTTGTTATATTCTACTAAAAATAGTTATTTTGTGCCACTGCAAAAATATCTCTTTCATCTATTTTATGTTAAAACGTACAGCGTTTTTTAAGTTTTTACAATTATATTAACATATCATGCAGGTATGCATTTTTCTTACTGGTAAATATATAACTAAAATTGAGAGAATGGAATCATTTTGACTGCATGATCATTCTAAGATAAGAATAATCTGAGCAGTGTTTGACAGTTTGATACAACTTAGGAAAGGTGGTCCCGAATGGAATTCAACCGACATCACATAGACTTGCGATCTGCTGAAAATTTAGATAGCGAGGCAAAACAATTTAACAAATAATTTAATTTATTCAAAGCAATAACAATATATAATCAATGTATTTACTTCCGTTGTTTCTTTTTATTTATGCACCGTTTGTAACATCGAGTGGGAGCGGGTGCAAATTTTCACACTCAGATATCCGATCGGGACCACCTTCCCTATGTTATGTGTACAGTTTTACAAACTTTTATTATTTCAACTGTACGCTTATCATAAAGTGAAACTCTCAATTAATTGCAATTATCAAATCTTGTCTCCCCCAATCCCAGGCTGTATATTCTCACCTGAACAGGAGGAGTCGATGGCCAATTAAGTTTCATTGTTCAAATGGAGGCACAGTCTGAATGACTATCTTTCCCCACAATGGTTGAGAACTTCTCATCCAATCATTTCCCAAACTTCAACAAAACAATACATTTACCACACAGCTTTCAATTATGGAGTCTTAAAATTAGCAACTACTGCGTTACTGAACAGCATAGTTTTCTATTAGGCAGAAATACAAACAGAACGTAGAGTAAAATAATAAAACTGGGAACAACTTAGCGGAGGTGGTCCCGATTGAAATTCTGCTGACGTCACTTGATGGGTGTGAGTTTTGAAGATTTCACACCCGCGCACACTCGATGTTAAAAAGGTATATGAATAAAAACAGAAGTAAATACATAAATTATGTTGTTACTGCTTCGCTTCAGAAATGTGACAGATTGCGTATCTGCATGACGTCCAATCAGGACCACCTTCGCTAAGTCGTACCTAAAACAGCATAAAAACTGACTTTAAAAAAAAAGAACTTGCATCTTTTGCATGTATATTTTTATATGTAGCAACAATGTTTACTCAATTAAATATAGGTACCCCTGGGATTTTTTTTAAATTTTAAAATGTATTGCAATAATTTAAATATCTTTGGAAGTTTCAACTTTGGTTTTAATTGCAAGAAAATAAAGTTTCTCGTAAAAAAAAAAAATTTTTAAATTTAAAAAAAAATAATATTTTTGCATACTTTTTATGACAACTTTTAAGCTATTTTCTTCCAATTAAATTCAAAATTAAGACTGCAAAGATGATATTTAAATTATTTCAAATATGTTGTAAAATTTTGAAGAAAAAAAAAAACAACATGAGGATACCTACTTAAGAACCAATTACCAAATAAAAGTATACTAACCAAATGAGCTACTCCTATTCCTTAATGAAAAATCTGCCAGGGATAATTGAAATGAGGTTTCAAAATTCTTCAGTTTCACAACTCTGAGCTGAATAAATACGGTCAGAGTAGAGTGCCATAAGTATTGAAAATAAATTTACTGTCGAAGATAAAACATAGAAATAAGGAAAGCTACCACAATCTATTGATTAGCCCCAAACTATAGAGGAGGAATTCAGGAGACGAAGGCTGATAATTTTGATGCAAGGTAGATGAGACTCAATAAGCATAACTCACAAGAAATATTAGTTTTCAAAACTATAGGTACCTTGGAAAATGCCCTTCAACAGAAGACAATGGCAAATATCTATTGTTACATGCCCAGATGATAAATTACAGTGGTTTTATTTAGTTTTCTGTCACACTGAAGGAAACTGATATATAAAATTAAGTTGAACTGCCTAGATTTGAACTCTGGTACGGACCATAACAGCCTGATGACTTACCAAATACATCAAAGTAGCTAACGGCCTAGACAGGCAGAATTTAAAAAAAAAAAATAAATAAAACTGTTGACATTTTTGACGACACAGGTACACTAGTGATATTTTGTGAAAATAATTTTTTTTTTTTTTAAAAACAAAAGCGAGTTTCTTTCCTAAATAACAATCAAATCATAAAAACTTGAAAGTAGTATAAAAAAATAAATAAAAGTACATACAAAACAAAGAAAAAAGACTAACATGGTCAGAGTACAGTGACTAAGATTATTACAGGTCAAAATGTTAGCTTATCTTTACAGTTATCTATCAAGTCCACAAATGTGTGTTTCTGAGAACAACACCAACCCAAACAGACTTCTCTTGAATGCTTAAAGATGCACACTGAAAGCAACAACAGATATTCAGTACAACAACTGTTACCTCCCAAACTTTTATCATTCACAAACTGAATAAACTGGTCATCTAGTTTGCAATGATATACATTTCAACACAATGTAGAGAAAGTGGTCCTGATTGTAAAGTCTCACACACTCAATGTCAAAAACAGTGCACAAAGAATTAATGAAAGAAAAACAGAAGTAAATACATAAATTACATTGTTATTGCTTTGAATAAATTAATTTGTTAAATTGTTTTTATTTGTGCTGCATTTTGAATATTGAGTGTGTGAGGGTGTGAAACTTGACGATTGAGACCACATTCCCTCCATTTCAATATGTTTAATTTCAGAATCTGAAATAAAATACTTCGAAAAATCTGCTTCTCTCAAAGACAGTCATTTCTGCAATAATATATTATGCATAGGACTTTTTCAAATGCAGTGAATAATGGACAAAAAATAAACAGTTTCTAGATGCTTTGTAAGCAAACTTACAATATCATTTATTTTTAAAAACAGTGAAACCACAGATATCACTTATTTTCCATTTTGTAGATATTACATAACACTTGTGTTAAGAGAGGTACTATACTAACATTATAATTATTTAAACTTGTTGACAAAAACTGTACTGCTATCTATGTGCACATAGTGATATTATTTTTGATGAAATTTGGACAGAAGATAATTTTTCAGTTATTGGAGTCTTAAATATTATATATTTTCCATATTTCTTTAGAGTCTTAATTTAAGTTCAAGTATGTTTTTTATTATTTTGATTTAATACTATTTCTTCGGATTTGCATACACACATTTATAGCTTCATATTATGATTTTAAGGAAAAACATCTTGAATACCTCTAATAAAATAAAGCCTGAAAAGAGGAATTTTCCACAGCACAATGAACACTACTAACACAAAACCAGCTGACCCCTTAGTCCTTAAACAATCAGTCTATGAAAATACCAATGCTAAAATATGATAATACAAAAAAAAGATACCAACTTCAATCATTGTAATGTGTTTTGTTCAAAATTTGTCATAAACATAGATTGTACCCAGGGTCTACCCTTCTTAAGAAGGCCCCTTACTAAATTGGGGGTGTAATTTAAATGGAGGAAGTATGTCTACCTTTACTTCAAATAACAAAATAGAAAAGCTAAAACCAAGCCTGATGAAGATGATAATGGTATTTTGAATACATAAGGCATTTGCTTGTCACGGATTCAATGCTCATCACTTTCTTTATTTCATAGTTATTATGGGTTCATTTTTTTTAAATGTCGTTGTCGAAGGCCTGCCCTAGTCATATAATAATCATTATGCTTCTTTCTAGTGTTAGTAGCAACATTCCTAGAAATGAAGAAGGCTACATCAGAAAAAGGGAGCTTACTAAGAGAAACCTCCTTCTCCTACTCCTCATGCTGCTGCTAAGTAGCAAAGGGTTGTTGCGGGATTCTGACTACTGGGATGAATGAATGAATGAAATATTTCAAGCATACCAATAATGGGGTAGCTAAGTGGAGGAGGTTGACCCCCTAAATTTTACACGGTTGGAGGGGATCAGAGATTCCTGAAATTTTTTGATTCCTCCTATACACTGCATGTGGAACCGAAAAATAAAATTCTAACCCTTTCTTTTTATAAGCATAAAGCTAGGTGAATTGCCCGTGTTCTTCATTCATGCAGGTAGACAATAGGGAAAATATCATTCATTAATCTTTTAGGTATGAATGAGACAAAATAACCTCATAAACTGGGCATCCAATCTCTCAAGTAATGAAAGTTTCTTTACGTAATAAAAATGCAATAAGTATTCGCAATCAAAGGATTTAAAATGAACAGTTTGAAAATTCTTCAAATTGCAATTGGCTGGGTCTAAATTTTTCCTTTTATGTTCTTTAAGGCAACATAAAATGGGTCAATCGTATTTTTTTTTCTTAGAGCTCAAAAAAAGTGGGTATCTGCATTTATTAAAAATAAAGGGAAATTTTAGCAAACAGACCATAATGTATAAAAATTAAATAAATGAAATAAACTCTATCTTGACTTAAGTGAATGCTACCATCACATCACAGGCACATACATTGACGACAGGGTCTTCGATCACTGCAGTCTCATTCGATTATTAACAACCAGAAACCCTAACTAACAACTCTGCTGTATTTCAAATATCATCCAACCAGTGCGTAGCAAATTTGGATTCAAATACAGTTTTATTGTTTTTATTTGATAAGGACTTAGGATAATCAGGAAGAGGGTGCAAATAATAAAGATCTTGTTATTAATAAAACACCAACTCCTTTTTTATTTTTTGTATATATAATGAATAATTCAGAATAATAAGGCAAATCAGAAATAGAGAAAGGTGGCAAGGGCTGCTGTGGTGTAGTATGCGATCAGGATGTAGTAAAAGCATTGGAAGAAACGTAGTAGTTGTAGTAGTAGTAGCAGCCATGGTGAGCCAAGCCTAGACTTTCATTCATACATCCACCCCAACCATCATCTCTACTACAGATGGAGTGCACTCAGAATGATGATGGTAGAGAGATTGATATTAGATCATCAGACGGGCGTTAATTTGCAACAGGGAAAAGAGAGAAAAATACTGCTGCAGTAATGGTGCAACCATTGGCGAGAATTTTGCAAAATCAAAGTCCGTCATCTTTTAATTTTTTTGAATGCATTTTTTCACAAAAGATGGGAATAAAGAGACAGGCACTACTTATGTTGTGCAGTGTGCAGCATATATGGCTATTTTCTTTTTAAATTTTTATCAAGAATACAGAATGCATCGTTTAAATAAAGGAATGCAATAATGCATATTTGCATGCATAAAAATATGTCTAGACAGAGAGATTGCAATATTATTATATGAATGATGGAAAAACTGGTAAATATAAAGAGGAGAAGAGTTTGCAGCCTCTTGTTTGAACGATGAAGCAATATCGTTGTGAAACAGTGCTTTTGAAATGTAACAGCATTATTATTATAATTACAGGGGGGAGAAAATCCTTCTTTTTTTTTTTAATAATACGACATTATTCAAAAATGAAAACGAAATGGGGGTTGGCGGGAGGATTAGATAGATTAGTGTTCGTGAGAGGATATTTATTATTTGGGGGTTTTAAGGTTTTTTTTAAAAGCAAATAAATTTCGGAAAAATAAAATATTTTTCCGGGAAAATAGGATTTATAATTGCTGGCCTCAAGTCACGTGGGTTAAAGTGTGGTTCGTTTTATATTCGGTCCTGTGCAATATACATATATATATATAGAGAGAGAGAGAGAGATATAGATATATGGCATTTTATTTTAAATTCTGTTTCTTAAAACATGGGGCATTGCATAGCTATAGTCATTTTTAAATATTGGACTCTTAACTTTCCTTCCACTGCATTAAGACATCAGAATAAGAATGTTTTGGAGTTTTTGTCTTTTTTTGTAAATCCCTAGAATATCCAAAACCTTCTCTAATCCCCAATTTGAGAATGAGATTATTATTCAATATTATTGAATTTTTAGGCTTTATTCATAGTGGTTTCACTCAAAAGAGCACGTATTGTACACGAGATGCGGAGATGAAATTGATATTGTTTATATAGATTCTGATGAATTCAGTTGAAAATATGAAAATAAAACAAAACGACTTTATTTATTCTAGAATTTCTTTTAATTTTTCTTTATAAAAACAGTAAAATTCCACACGTGTAATATATGTCGTCAAAAAAAAAATGTACTTGGCTTGAATTAAGGTTAAGTCTTTATCATTTAACAAGATAAATGTATATATTCTTTAAAATCTAGTTTTCAATTATATACTTGGTAGAGAAGTTGGGAGATCTGTCTTTGTAAGTATGTACACATGTGTGTAATGCAAAAATAAGCAGAGATAATTACAGACGATTATTATTATTTTCCAATTTGTTTGCACGTATGAAAAAAAATGACCATAGATTTATATAACAAATAGTTACTTCTCAGTCATGACATAATAATAGACCATGCAAACACTGAACACAAAAGAGATTCAACATTTCAACAAACACTAAAAACACCTAATATACACACACACGTGTATTTAAAAAGGCTGATGCATTTATTTTAATAATATATACATCAAATTAGAACAGGTAAAATACACGTGTGTATTGTACGGATAGGAATTATAGTAACTTTATAGCAATGTTAATAGCATACATAACAACAACCATACACTACACACCTAACACTTATACATAATAATGAGATAGCTTTTGATATCACGCAGATACAGTTCTCTTTTCTTTCTATATAACATTTATTTTAGTGTGAATAATACAAATTGTATATAAAAAGCACATCAATATTCATATTTACACAATTAATATCTAAGCCTTTAAACATTGTAAGAGGTTGTGTAATAAACATCATAATTCTTTTTAAAATCATTTACATCTGTTGATAGCATTATATATATATATATATTATATATATAATATTATATAACTATATAACAATAATGATGATAATAATAATAATAAATCTGAATACTAAGAGAGAGAAGAAGGAGTTTTGTTCCTTGTTCGACTCTTGTTGTGTCTTCTTCTTCTTACCAACAGATCTGTATCCCATCATGGCTATTCTCCTTTGCCTCGTCGGTGGCATCTTTTATTCTTTCTTCTTTCTCCTAGTTGTTGTCTTCTTGGGTAATCTTTTTTTTAAATCAAAAATCGTCTCCTTCCTTTCTTCTTCAGGGATGTTGTCAGTTTTTTGCGGGTGGGTGAGAGTTTGTTATAAATAAAAATCACCTTTTAGTGGCGACTCCAGACCACATAAATCGACGAAGACGTCTGTGAAAGAGAAAGGGGCGACGACCACGACAGGAGGAAGAAGAAGGGAGAGAAAAAAAAGAAAACACACACACTAGATTACTATTATTATTTCTACTACTATTATTATTATTATTAGTGTGTGTGTATGTACAAATATAGATATATAAATACTATGTATATGAGTGTGTATGTAAATATGTGCGTGTGTTGAGAATAGGTAAGGTTAGTTAACACAAGGTTTTCTGGTGTTGATGTGTATAAAAAGGGTTTTTTGTGTGGATTTTGCAAGTTGAAAAAAAGAGTCAACAGACTGGGTAGGTAGTAAGGTTGCTTAGTAGTGTAAAGCCTTCTCTCTCTCTCTCGCCCTGTTTGTATGTATTGAAGACTGAGAGGGGGTGCTAAGAGAAGACGAGGATGAAGTAGAGAGGGGCGCAAATGGGCGAGTGGTGGAAGGAGGAAAGTAAAGTGTCAATAACAATAGAGATACCGAAGTGGGAGGAATGAGATGAATGAGAGTCGGGAGTGTGCAGGCAGAAAACAAAGAGAGAGGTAGAAATGAGTTGAAGGAGGAGGATTACTAGTGAGCTGAGAGGTGCGAGGGGGAGGAGTGATATTGATGAAAAACTGCGATTACCGTAATCCACTCTAAAGTATGTGTGCGAGACGAACAACAGAAAAATAGAGTCTTTGTGGAAATAAACCTAATAAAGATGAGACATTGAAAATATAGTGTTTTTGAATGATTTGAATGCCTTTTGAATCTTTATTCTAGTTATTCAAAATGTTAGTATCATTATTTATTCTCAGTTTGCCGTAAAGTGGACTGAGTTGTGAATCTGCAGGGCTGAGGCAAACGGAAGTGATGTCAGTCGGCGGGAAGTGATGTCAGTCATATTATGAATGGGCTACAAAAGCATTTCTTCTTTCTTGTAGTATTCCTTTGCATTTTAGTAGTAAAAATCTTGTCCAATGCGCCATCGTCTCACATATATAAAGCGTGTCTTTTCTTCTTGCAATCCTTATTAAATCTTATATCAAGACTAGCTTATAAAATTATTTTATCTAAACCCTTAGATACAAGAAGCAATAAAAGATGTTATTTTGCGCAAACCTTCAACTCTTAATTTTTTTAAAAACAAAAAGGCATTTTAAAATTGTTTTTTTCCCACTATTGTCATCCTGAGCTTCTGATAATGTTCTTCGTTAGTAGTAAAGAGAGAAAAAAATATTAGACTTGTCCGAGTGAACTGCAATGAGATTTTTTTACACTACAGTACGTGCAGGTCGGATCCAGGATTTTGAGCTGGGGGCAATTCTTTTTTTACTCCATCTATAATTTAGACAATAGATATAATACATTTGATTTGTGCTTTTGAGGTTTTTTTATGAGTATGTGGGTTTTTTATTTTTTTTAATTTCTTTATCTAGATATTAAAATATATATTTTTTAATTGTGCTTTGCCAAAGTAGAGGCAGGGGTGGGGGTCCGGACCCCCTGGATCTGCGACTGGCGAATCTGACTCATTGTTAAAATATTTTCATAGGGCTTTGTTCACACAACAAACGACTTATTTCTTAATACTGTCGTCTGGTCCGGCTATGGCCAGTTCTAAAGGTTGCCGGATTAAAGAAAGTATGTGCATTTATTGAGAGAAACAATTAGGGTCTTTCGTTTTTAGAAAAGACTGTACATTACGTTTTTCGGTTTTACATTCAACAACCATCAAGTAAGCTAAGCAGCATTATAAGATTTCATTGGAATTTTTTTTTTTAATTAAAAAACGAAGCGTCCGATGAGATTTGAACTCGTATCCCATAACCTTGGAGGCCCCTCTGACATTCAGAAGGAAAAAAAACATAAAGAGCAATAATAAAAAAAAAAACTACTCAAAATTAATCATGAATTAATTGTCCAAATTTTTATGAAAATTAAAAAGTCAAAAACCATTTTTTTAGAATAGCCCAAATGTTGTAGTTATGTTCACGGACTTTTGACAACAAAGCGGCATGTGTCGATAAAAATACCAGAAACTTGTAATCTGACAGTTTTATAGTGATGATTTTTGTGTTATTAATAAGAAGAGAGGTTGTAAAAAAAATTCTCATATTAAAATTATTTGTGTAAACATCAAAAACATGCGGACATTTGTGTTTGGAAAGTTGTTTACACTGAGCAAATGGGTGCAATAATAATTTGCATTAGAATATTTTAGCCCAAAACACACACAGATTTTAAAATTTTTCAAAAAATTAACTAATGAGCCGATTTCAATAAAACTTATTCATGAATTATTTTTTTTTATGAAAATAATATTTTGTAAGAAAGACTTATAGAAATAATCACCCTGAGGTTTTAATTTTATGAAATCTCAAACAAATATCTTTTGCACAAAAAAATATTTACATTTCTATAAAAAATAAGTCCCCGGAGAAATTAAATCAGTTGAAATTCTATTGGTAACTGCAAAAGGAGTTGTTGTTTTTTTTTTTAATATGCACTGAATCGGAAAATAAGAACAGCAATAAAACTAAAATATTTTTTTTGCTTAGAAAGTTTTTAGTTGTTAATTTTTTTTTTTTAAATATGTGTAGACTTTTGGGTTTTACAAAAAAAAAATATAAACTTTTTTTGTTACGATTTAAAAAAATGTTTTTATTAAATGATTAATGTTTATGCTACTTGTACACTTCTGAAACATTGTTATTAAGTAATAACGTTTTTTTAATTATCGAGAAATGTTTCACTAATTTGATGAACATTTTTCTTTTAAAGAATTTTGCTTTTTTTTTACATACAGACAGTAGCTTTTATACCTCTGGAAGCGATCAAGATATATATTGAATTATCTCCCCTTGGATTTCTGCTTAGTTCTCATAAGTAGGTACCCAAAATTTTATTTTAATTTTGCCATTTTCAGTCATCCCTACTTGAGACACATTTTTTTTAAAAGCGCGCTTACACTACTTATGGAAGGAGGAGGGTATTAGCCTTGCTAGCTGACCTTTGAACTCTGTTCACCAGTAAACAACAGCCTCTGTAAACAAATTTATTTTTCACTATATTTTCAATAAAAAGTAAGTAATATTTTTTCAAAATCCAATCAACTAATCATTAAATTAACTAATTTTCAGCAAATCAAACTTCTATGAAGGCAATTATATTTTTGAAAGATTTTTAAAAATCGATTTCAATTTTTCTGATGACACTCATCAATCATGGCGCATTGTGCTTATGCTGTCAAAAATGTAAACATGACATTTAAGTGGTCTGAGACCCACTGCGAGTATGCAAAACTATATTTTTTTCTTTTTATGTTTAAAAGAAAAGAAATTAGTTTACTAAGATAAAGGGAACAGAGGAAGTGACAACCAATCTACTGACATACAACATATAGTAAAGTCATACAACAATAAGAAAGACATACAACATATAGTAAAGAAAGACATACAACATATAGTAAAGAAAGACATACAACATATAATAAAGAAAGACATACAACCTATAATAAAGTCATACCACAATAAGAAAGACATACAACATATTGTAAAGTCATACAATGATAAGAAAGACATACAACATATAGTAAAGACGCGTTTGATGTGTAGCAAACTGTGTATTGAGCGTGAGATTATTGAGCGGCAACAACTGAGCGGGGACAATTGAGCATGGATAAAATTGAGCATCAGACAATTGAGCGTGAGACAATTGATTGGAGGACAATTGATGGATCAATATTATACCTTCTGTCATTTGTGTTTTCAATCATACAATGAAAATGTCGGAAATAAAAAATGTAAAAAATGTTTTATTTATATGCTCCATATAATTTATTTACATTTAATATTTGTATGAATTAACGAGGACTGTTTCACTGAAATATTTTTGGTTTGCTTGCCTGTTAGGTTAGGATTGGTGTCACTAATATGCATAAAGAAGAAGAGCAAGAGATAAGTGGATATGCATATTAGCAACACCAGTCCCAACCTAAGGCAAGCAAACCAAAAGTATTTCAGTGAATGAGTCCTTTCATTTATACAAATATTAAAAGTAAATAAATTTATACGTAATATATAAATAAAACACTATTTTTTACATTTTTTATTTTTGACATTATCATTGTGTGATTGAAAACACAAATGACAAAAGGTATAATATAGCTCCGTCAATTGTACACACACTGAATTGTCTCACACTCAATTGTTCCAGCTCAGTTGTCACCACGCAATAGTCTCACGCTCAATAGTCAGCCAACCATAGCAAACACTTGAGTCTTGGAAGTAGGTAAAAAAGTAAAGTGTCCGTCTCTTGAAAGACAACTCCCAATGGAGTATACACCCGGTGACGAAGAACCGGTTTCTGTTGCATGTATCAGCTTAGTTTTCCTTGCAAGTTTCAAGTCTGGTCAAGACTAGGACTTTATTCTTACAAGTTTTTATGACCACCCTTTTGGCAGGATGCAAGTCCACCGAAGGGATACCTCCACCTTAATCACACAGCTTAGAGAGTGCTCAATTAGCTGCTGAGTGCACAGGGAAATTTGTCCTAATGAAGAGTTTTCCACATTCTTCGCTCATAACAGGAATCGAACCTTCTGCGTGTGAGGCAGACCCCAGATATAGACTTTTCAAATCATTAATAAAGTAATACCTTCTTCTTCAAAAAGAAAAAGTCGTGGAGTGGTGGCAGGTTTGCCAGATGTGTTCGATTTCGGACATTGTGTCCATTCTTAGACCTGTATGTTTGATTTAAATTGGACATCCAAAATTGTACAATTTAAGGCCCAAAATAAATTCAGATTGATATTTCCGAAACCAAAACCTCTGTACATAACCATTCCTTTTATGTCAGTATTTGGACAAATATTTTTCAGTTTTTTAGGGAGGCAATAAAGATTTAAAACTATCTATCTTCAGTAGGGGCCATCTGGTAATCAAATTAGGGTAATTGGACCCTTTAAGATAATTAAAAAATTAGTCATTACTGAATAAGAATAATCCACCCTCTTAAAAATAGAGAAAAAAACTTTTGCAAGTAATTTGCGGAGATCTCAGTTCAAAGGCTGAGAACTGAGAATGAGACACAGGATTTGGGTTCTCCAACTTATTTGTTCTTAAGAGGGCTGCAACTAACACCTATTTTCATTATTGATTAATTGATTAGTTGTTTATAAAAGGTGTTCTATGTGTTCTACATGTTCTATAAAATGTCAAAAAATGGTGACAATTGTCGATCACTGTTTTCCAAAGCCCGGGATGACATCTTCAAATATCTTGTTCTGTCGACAACCCAAAGATATTCAGTTTACTGTCATAGAGGACTATGTTGGCAATTAATTTAATAGTTAACTAATCAATTAATTGTTGCTGCTCTACAGTTTACAGATAACTTTTCAGTTTTGTTTAAAACCAATAAGCAAAATAAATATAATTATTTATTTCCTCAACATTTTAATAGTGTTTTTATTATGCTACTAACAACTAACAATTATAGATGATAATAACAAAGTAAAGAAACAACATTTTGGTTTTGGGATGGTTTATTTTTCCTTCGGGACTGAAGCAGAATATACTTGATATTTATTAAGTTTACCTTACTTTGACACAATGCCACAGTAGTGGGGCACCCAGTGAGATTTGAACTCATCTATACATATAAAAGGCATATATGCAAATGAGTATGTTTGTTTGTATGGTTGTATGATGTTTGGTTGTCTGTAGTGTCTGCTAGCTGAGATCCTACAACTCATAATGGACTGGTCCAAATGAGATAGATTGTACAACGAATAATAGCATTAAATGGTGGAAAAATGAGACATGCCATTCGCATATCAAAGAAGTACATCGACCAAATTCAACAGACAACCTTTGTCTGTCAACACAATGCAACAATGTCATTTCGACTTCCTTTGATGTAGCCGACACAGTGAAGAAGAAGTTTCTGGTCAAAAACTCACAAAAGTGGCCAAATGCAAATGCTATCAGCACACCAAAAAAAAAAGAAGTCAAAATGGTTCAAAATTTAAATATGGCCAAACCAAAAAAGTTAACTTAAACTTAAAATTAGGATACTTGAATTAAAAGAATTACCTAATAAAGTCACTTTTGGCTCTTTATTGCTGATACTTACATTAAAAAAAGCCTGTCACCAACAGGTATATGCTAGTTACTGTAATAATGTTCAGCATCACAAGCTTATTAACTATTATTACACTGATTGTGAAATAGGGATTTCATGGAATGTTCAGGGATTTCACAAAATCACTAGGGATTTCACAAAATCACTAGTTTCGCAGTCTTACTGTAAGATATATATTGGTTGAAGGTTTTTTCCCATGACAACATTCATCGCAAGTAGTCAACAAGTTTGTTACAAAATACATTAAGGTCATAATTCAAAACTCCTGAAGAAAGGAGTGTTGGTATTGCGAATTCTCATGGAGCAAAGTTGTCGTGGGAAATAATGTTGTCAACATAAACAACACATTTTCAAAAAGAAACCATGTTACTGCGGATTACTCAATCCCATTTGAAACCCTTTTTAACTGTAAGTCCACATTAATAACATAACACATCACTAGTACCATTACTATGACCGTTGGACTTTGAAATCCTTCTTGAAAATGACCGATGTCGGTCGAAAGGGCTCGAAGAACAATGTTATGAACTTTGGACAGTTCCTTCATTCTTGTGACGCAGCAAACAAACAGCTTATTTGTAAACAAGAAAAAATGATTAAAAAAGTTAAATCAACAAAAATTATCTGTTGTGTTTAAAATATATATATACATATATACACACAGAAACACATACACACACACACATATTATATATATGAAATCAAATAATGGATAATTTTATAACCGACAGAATATGATAATTATAAAGACATTTATTAATTGGGAACCCACATCAGCCCGACATCGGTATTAGCGATTGCTAAACAGGTGGCCTAGATCGTATATAAATGAATAAAGAAATGAGCATCGTGGGGGATCAAACCAGCACCTACCCTGGAAGCAACCTATACATGTCCTGCTCTTTACCACTGATCTAACAGCACTACCATGGAAAGGCAGCAGCCCGAAACATACACATTTGCTTGCCTCCTTATTCTAACTGATCATATTTTTAGGCACATGATATGAAGTGGTTCCCTATGCCAACAGTATGAAATCAAAGAATAGATAATTTTATATATATGATAATTATAAATGTCTTTATAATTATCATATTCTGTTGGATATA
>VCCN01003880.1:28342850-28355762 GCA_006491835.1 Architeuthis dux
AATATTTTTGTTCACAATGCAGCATTATGTGAAAACTGACTTTTCTTAAAGTTAATAAAAAGAGAGACAAGTAGGTGAGTGAACTGAAAGAAATTATGTCTATGATTTGTGTCTGTAAAAAAAGACAAAAAAAGGGATACTTACATCAAACAAAGTTCCAACAGGAGTGTCAAGAGAAGGTGCAAAGGATTGACTCACATACAAAAACTACAAAAAGACAAAACAGAAAATCTATGAAATCCTTATTATAATGGCGCTAATGTAGGTATATGTAACCAAAACTATGGGCAGATAACTTGTGTCCTAATTTTAACTAGTCAAATACTCTGTCTGTAGGACAGGTATTCGGCTAGTAGTATGTATGCATTAGTAAGACCCCTTTTGAGGAGACAAATCTTTTTGCAGCCCCTCACTCATTGTTATAAAAGAAATAGGTACTGAGACTACATTAGTCTTTAGTCATAATCTAACAGTAACTAAACATAGAAACAAATAAAGACCAAGAGAATTGTCAAAAATTGCAACATATTTATAATCTATAAAATTTCTTACACTGCTTATTACAAAAAAAGATTTTTTAAATAAATTACTAAAAAGTAACAAAAAGTGGAATTTATTTTTAAAAACAGTGAATAGCAATGAGCCATTTTACAAAAAACACCAGGAAGAGTAGATTTTTGTATAGAGATAAAAATAAAAAACATAATTATACTTTAAAAAATGATTTTCAAATATTTCTTCAACCCCTAATAATCTTTACACAACCCGCAGAGAGGTCCTGACCCCTACTTTGAGAAGCCTTGTGATAGACTGATGACTGATTTAAATGAAATAAGGCACCATTAGCATTTTCCAATTCCAGGCTCTTCTACTTGCTTGGGTTGTTTCTCTTTTCAATATTTTGATCAGATTGTTCTCTGACCATTACCAGGCAACATCAATTAGATCAGGGTTCTTCAAAGTACGGATCACAACTCATTACCGAGTCGCAAGGTCCTGCTGACTGGGTTGCAGGTTCACAATAAATAAATGAATAAATAAAGAGTGAGAAAAATATTGGTGACAATGCAATAATGAAGATTTGAAATATGAATATATCTAATAATCTTATTATTACCTTTGTCATCAATGATTTATTTGTTAAACTTATTAAATCATAATAGTAACAGGTCTGCTTAGTCACTCAATAGAAACTGTCATGTTATCAACATCTTTTGGCAGCATGCCATGTTGGGGGGGATCAATTAAAAAAAGTGGGTGATCAATGAATAAGTTACTTCTCTCACCTTTTGTTAGATCACTGAAAAGTCTGAATTTTCAAAAAACAAGCGGGTGCAAACTAGTGATCAATTTAGCATAAACTTATATTGTAAATTCTATTTGGGGATGGGGATTTTCAAAAAACAAAAAAAACGTTGAAATTTTCAGCCCTCTAGCTCCATTGGTGTGGCCTGTACGCGTGATACATACATAGCTAGCAAGCTGGACCGACTTGAAAACTGGAGAAACCTATAGTAGACTTGGCATGGTTGTTTGTGCGAGATAAGGGTGTTAGTACTATGCCTTTATACATGATATATATCAGTGGGTCGTGTAGTTCTTGCATAAAACTACTGTATATACTAGCGTATAAGTCAACATTTTAAGTTTCTGTAATGGATCATATTAGTCTGTTTAGACCTTATAAACTTGACAGTCTGATGGATGCAGTGCCATGGGCATCCGTTAGGGGGGGCAAACGGGGCATTTGCTGGCTTACACTACAAATAGTGCGAGTGCAGCACCTTCTCCATGTGTTCCATGCCTATTGTGTAATATGGTTACCATTGAGATACTATATCTTTGAAATATATGCCCCCCCCCCTCCAAAAAAAAAGTGACAGTGGACGCCCATGCGCAATGCTGCTTTATTTTGGAGAGTAGACGCTGAAGATTGAACTAAACTTGAATGAAACCTTAGTTTTGGCGTCGAATTATATGCTGACATATACAGAAAACTGGGTTGCGATTGAATATTTATTCCCAGGTCAAAATCTGAGAAATTAATGAAAATTTTAAAAAGAGAAAACAAACATGAGAACAACAGCAAGATGTAAAACAGCAGAGAGAGCAAAAGAGTTGATCAAAAAGTTATTTTTTCTTTTATTATTTTAAGGCAATTAACCCCTTAATGGAACAATTTTTTTTAGTGTTTCATTTTGGGTCATATTAGTCAACCAAAACTGTCAACATAGGTTTCTTCAGTTTTCAAGTTGGTCTGACTGGCTGGCTGGGTGCGTATGTATGTATCACGCATAAAGGCCGCACCAATGGAGCTAGAGGGATGAAAATTTAAACATTTACTCCTTATTATGTCTAGAAAAAAAACAGTTTTTTTGTTTTTTGAAAATCCCTCCCCACCCCAAGTAGGTTTTTTGTGGGGGCTTCAATTTGCAATCTAAGTTTATGCTAAATTGATCCCTTAGTTTTTATCCAGCAGTATTCAAACTTGCTTATTGAAAATCCAAAAGTTTTTAGTGATCACTGCCCATCAAAAGGCAAGAGACGTAACTTATTCATTGCTCACCCGTTTTCCCAATTTTTTAATTGATCACTCCCAACACGACATTCTGCCAAAAGACATTGGTCATGTGACGGTTTCTATTGAGTGACTAACCAGACCTGTTTTTTTAGTATTTCAAGGCAATAACAAAACAATTTTTTCACTGTATGTTTCATTTTGGGTCATATTTTTTTTTCCATTTCTCCAATACAAGTACATGCTTAAAAATACTCTTAATAGGTGGATGAACACTTCCATTTCCATTCAAATACGGATTTCTTTTTCATGCCCGTGTTAACACATAATGTTCTAAAAATGCAGAAAATCCAAAAACGAATATATCTAGGAAAATCTGTTAGGAGTTAATTTGACTTTTAAAATTTTAAATTATACTAAATAAAATTTTAAATTTTACTAGATAAAATTTTAAATTTTACTAGATAAAATTTTAAATTTTACTAGATACAAATTTCTAAGCAAAAATAGGTAAAATAAATAAAACTGATTCCAATGACTTACCATGGAGTCTGACTGATCACATTTGATGTATTTCTTGATGAAATCACATATTGAACTAACTTTTTTACTTCGCTCTACAGCCCATCTTTTCTTCTTCATGATGGGAGCATCGCCGGCTGGTTTGAGGAGGACATCAACTGAAATGAAAGTAGGCAAAAAAGTGTGAACATTTAGGATTTGCTTACAAAATAATAAATAAAATAAACTATGTAAAAAAAGTCACTGCCAAATTCAATTAAAACTACTATTAGAAAATATAGATACTAACTCTTTAAACAATATTCGTTTTCATTATATTAGTGATAGGATTTCTGGGTTTTATTTTTTAAATAACTGCAAGAAACAACCAAATATTATAAACTATACCTTTTTTTGGAAGGGTTATTTAGAAAAGCACCCATGAGTCCCCAATGGAGGGGAAACCCCAAAAGCTTTATAAATAGTTGTTCACTTTACAGCATTTCTGACAAATCTCTCTAAATGTTGGAGAGAGTTGAAAAGTTGTGAATTGTATATTTTTTTTATCAGCCTTTCAAGTTCGTTATTGGGACATAGGCCTTCCCCAAGGTCTGTTGTTTTAAGTGTAAGAAATAGGGGGGGGGTTACCCTGCCATGTTGGCAGGAGGGAAGAGATTGATTCATGCCTTTCCCAAGGGCATTAGTACTAAGTGCATGCAAACTATCTCAGCCGGAGTTTGAACTCGGCTCACCGATCGCCACTCGTACCACCTTGTCCTTTGTGTTGTGAATTGTACTGTATACATCAAAAGAAATATGTATATTATTTCCTTAAAATTGACTTCAATGAAAAGGTATGATAATCCTGTTTTTATGTTTAAGGCTGAGCTTTCTTCCACTTAACATAAAAATGCCAGCAACATTCACAAAACACAGGGAAAATATCAACCATGCATATATTTTGCTGATGTAATAACTAAATTTAACTATATTATTATTACAGTGTAATAATATTACAGTGTAACAATATTACAGTGTAACACGGACAATCAGAATTTTATTTCTATTGAGAAAATTCTGACAAAACAGTTCCATTATTTTTGTTGTTATTACAAGTTGGCACAACAATGTAGGGAAGAAGAAGGTGATTCCGATTGTTTCACACCTTCGCTCACTCGATGGTAAAAACAGCGCACAAATAAAAAGAAATAAGCGGATATTCGTGAAAGAAAAACAGAAGTGAATACATAAATTATTGTTATTGCTTTGAATGAATCAAATTGTTAAATTGTTTTTATTTGTGCGCCGTTTTTGAATATCGAGTGAGCGAGGGTGTGACTTTACAATCGGGACCACCTTATTGTGCCGAAAATTCAGACAAAATAATTCAGTTACGTTTTTTTTTTGTTATGAATGTTTTTTCTTTAATGTTTAAAATTAAAAACATCGCTTTTTTTTTTTTCTTAAAAAAATAACGAATCGGTATGTTTAATAATTGCTTCCTCTTATTTTTCGTCTTTAAGCTTGAAGTAAACAAATATGTCTTTACTTTAAAAATAAAAACCTTATATCCGAACCTTTAGGTTTGATTTGATGTGAAGGACTGGGTGATGCACTTCCTGACTCTATGACAGGATGGCCAACTGATGTGTTGCTCCCAGATTCATTTGTTGTGTCCAATGTTGATTCGTTTTCCGACATTTTGTTGTTGTGTCTTTTTGTCGATTGGCGACGATTCAAACCGAACAGACGACAAATAGTGTTACCAAATTTATTTTCAAGTTTACATCTAGAATTGAGCCAAAAACATCTAGAAACATCTACATTCACCAGAAAATCTAGGAAATATATTACATATTATTAATGAATTAATTAATCATCAGCATTTACTTTATTAAAATATTACTTATTTTATTAAAAATATTACTTATTTTATTACTATGAATTAAATAAAGATATTACTTATTTTATTAAGAAGTATCTAAGTAGCGACATCTAGACGCAACTAAAAACATCTAGATTTAGATGAAAAACATCTAAAAATAAAAATACATTTTTTGTCCTCTGTTTTTTACGGAGCAACAAATTTTGTCACTCGAAAAAATTAATTGAACAGGTGTAAAAATTAAATAAGAAATCAAATTAATAAAAATTTAAAGAAATATCTAACAAAGTAATTTTCGTACATCTATTTACGGGATTAATCCACTCGTTGTGGACATTATGTACGAAACATTTCACTCAGAATAAATAGTTAGACTTTAAATATTGCAGTCACGTCATTTAATGTTTTAAAATTTACAACAATCCGTTTGGAAAAATCAAACGTACGTTGACTTTCATTTAGCACATTTGTTATATTACTATTTACCTAAATGACCTTAATATGTGGTAATTTCGCACTTTAGTCACGCAACTGAAATACGCATTTCTAAGGGTCGAATTTTATTGGTGTGAGCTCTACTCAGTATTGCCGATTTAGCGCGTTTTTTGTTTTGGCAGTGATAAAAAGCGCTAAATTAGCGCGTTTGTGCCTAAAACATTTCGGCCATTTCTGGCTATTTTTGACCATTCTTAGCCTCTTTCTGGTGGCTTTTGGCCACTTCTGGCTATTTTAAATAATTTAGCGCTTTTTGACAGTCAAACTAGCGCGAAAATATTTTTTGAGTTGGCAACACTGTCTACTAGTCATAAAACTATAGAATCTCAGCCGGCTCTGACTACAAACAAGTAGTAGTTTAATTTATATCAATTTTTCAACATTTTGGGCTGCGACTTTTAAAACCAAAAACAGACTGTCACACACATTAACAAGATACACAGTTGGAAAGCTGAGGAAATTCTATTTCTAATGATATCAAGAATTAATTCCACAATCTATAGACTTTGGACTGTCTCGAAAAATGCTAAATACTTAGCTTCACGTTTCGTGCTGTAACTTTTAAACCAAACAGATACATTGTTGGAAAGCTGAGGAAATTCTCTTTCTAACTATATAAATGTATCAGTGGCGTGCATGCACTGCATGGCCATTGATTTTTCCTAAATTCAAAATGTTGGCACGTCCACAAACTTTTTGAAAAATGTCTTTTGAATATCTTTAAAATTGAAATTTCTTGATTATTAAAACAAAAATCATTACTAACCACGTTTCAGAAGTGTCCAAACCCGAATAATAATAAATAAATAATTTTAAAACATTAAAAACATCTATTAATTTAAATATCATCAAGAGTCATGCAATTTAGAAATAGCATGACTGGAACCGTTGCTTCATACAAATCAATTGTCTCCTGAAAGAAATCTTCATAAATCAGCTGCTTTTCGCTTTATATTTGAGAAGTTAGGGCATTTTTATTGACACATATCGTGTTTTCTCAAAAGTACATGGATGAAGTAATTCATGTCAGTAATTAAATTTACAAGTAGTCAATAATCATTGAAAATTGCATTAATTAATTTGTTTGAGTGAACTATAAAGCAACGTTTTTCTCACATCTTAGATGCAGCAAAATAACTAAAAAAAATGAAAATACTAAAAAAAAACAACCTGCGTAGTGTTGCCATTTCTGTTCCATTAAATATTGCCAAGAGACATGCAATTCTAAAAATGCATTACCTAGAATCGTCAACAAAGGTCAAGGGAGATAATTGATTTGTACTGAGCAGATGCGGTTGTAATTTTAATCATTTTGTAAATATCTTTCAAAATATCAGCCCAACCGACAGAAATGTGTGTTATAGAAGAACTTTTGAAAAATAGTTTTTCAAAAAGAGACTTTGAATGTAGAAAATCAATTATAAATAATGGCAGACCAATGCCGAAATTACCTAATTTACGAAGTTCCAACAAGAAATGTGTTAGATATTTTCAAACTAATTTATATGAAAGAAAAAAGTGGTTAACAGGAAATGCTCAACTAAACAAGTTATTTTGCTGGTCATGTTTGCTATTTAATTTAGAAAAATCTGTTTGGAATGATAAAGGTTACGATGATTTAAATAATCTACATATGGCCATGCTAAAACATGAACGTTCTCAAAGACACATAAAATCCATGATCGATCTTAAAACATTCGGAAATGTTCGTATAGACTTACAATTAGATGCGGTTAAAAGACAGAGAATACAACAGCATAATGAAAAAGTTAAACAAAACAGAACTATTCTGCGAAGATTGATTGATGCAGTTATCTTTTTAGGCTGCCAAGAATTATCATTATGTGGTAATTTTGAATCTGATGCATTGAATAATCGTGGCAATTATAAAGAACTTTTATATTTAATCAGTAAATATGATGAAAAATTGGCCAGGCATCTAGATACAGCTTCTGTATTCTTGGGTTTCTCAAACAGAATTCAAAATGACTTGGTTGATGCAATTCAAATGGTAATGTTGAATGAAATAGAAAATGAACTTAATCAGGCTGAATTTGTTGCTATTCTTATAGATGAAACATCCGATATATCTAACTATTCACAACTGTCAACTGTTTTGCGTTATGTTTTAAAAAACCGTGTTAAAGAGCGATTTATCGGTTTTAATGATGTTAGTGCAGACCGTTCAGCAAATGCTTTATCTGAACATGTTTTTAAATGCATTGAAACTTGGAAGTGTGAAAATAAATTAATTGCACAAACTTACGATGGTGCTGCTACTATGGCTGGGCAATTAAATGGGTTGCAATCAAAAGTAAGGGAGAAATATGAATCTGCGATTTTCATACATTGTTGTGCTCATGTGCTAAATTTAGTTCTTTCACAAGCATGCTCTGCTATAAAAGAATGCAAGATATTTTTTTCTACAATAAATGGACTGGGTACATTTTTTATGAAATCACCAAAAAGAACCAATGCATTGGATGAGATTGTTAAAAAGAGATTTCCCAAAGCTGCAGCAACTAAGTGGAATTACTCATCACGTCTAAATACTGCAAAAGAAAATCGCGATTTTTTAATCAGTTTTTTTGAAAACATCATAGAGAATCCTGATACATGGGATGGAGCCACTATAAATTCTGCAATTGGATTTTACCACAATTTAAAAGATCCTGATTTCCTATTTTTATTAGAAGTATTTAGTGATATATTTTCCTTCACTGATTTTTTATTCAACATCCTTCAAACTAAAAGTCTTGACATTATGTATTGCAAAGAGCAAATAGATAAAACTAGAACCATGCTTAAAAATAAACTGGATAACTTCTCAGTGTTTTATGAAATGTTGGAAGAAAAATATGATATAACAAGTCAAACTAAGAAACCCAGGAATAAATCTATTGACCCACAACAACATTACAGAATGCTCTACAACAAAATTATTGACACAATAGTTGACCAATTAAAAGTAAGATATACATCATTAGAAGAGCTTAAATTCATAGAACTTCTAAATTTTAGCAAAACTAAAGAATATTGCAAAACATTTCCGTTGGATGCTTTAAATTCCTTAAAAGCCATTTATGGTAGTTTTTTTGACATAATTCGTCTTCAGAATGAACTAAATGTTGTATATTCAATGGAAGATTTCATACAGCAAAATGTATGTAATTTATTGCATTACATTTATACCAATGATCTTGTTGATGCTATGCCAGAACTCTTCAAGCTTTGCAATTTGGTTTTGACAATTCCTTCTACTACTGCCTCTGTAGAGCATTCATTTTCTGCATTGAATAGAATTAAAGCCTACCAAAGAAACACAACAGGAGAAAAAAGGATTTCAGGGTTAGCTCTTATGTCTATTGAAAAAGATTTGCTCCAACATCTAATGAAATCAGAAGATTTCTATGAAAATGTAATAAATATATTTGCCCTGAAAGATCAAAGAATTGAATTAAATTATAAATGAGGTAAGTGAATATTTTTTTTATTTTTGATGTATTGAACAGCGATCTGTATGGCCATGTTACAAACACAAATGGTTCCTCTTAATTAATTAATTTCATAAGTGATTCAGTAGAACCCATGAGTACTTATTGCATGCCCAACCTCAAAGGTCACTGTGACGCCACTGGTATATACCTCCATCAAGAATTACTTCCACCATCCATAGACTTTGGACTGTGTACTTGAAGTTTTCCCATAAAATGCCTAGCTTCACGTTTTGGGCTGTAACTTTTTAAACCAAACAGATACAAATTGACACTGCCAGAAAGCTGATGAAATTCTCTTTCTACCGATATATATATATATGTATATATTTCCATCAAGAATTAAATCCACAATCCATATATTGTGGCCTATAAAGTTAAAATTCCCCTGTAAAACACTAAATACCTAGCTGCACGTTTTGTTCAGTAACATTTCATGCCTAACAGATGCAAGTTGACAACATACACTGTTGGAAAGCTGAAGAAATTATCTTTCTAATGTTATGTATATATATGTATATATCCCCATCATGAATTAAATCCACAATCCATACTTTGGCTTATAAAGTATAGTTGAAATTTCCTTGTAAAATGTTGGAATACCTATAAATTAATTACTTTTATGGTAAAATAAAGTGTATTTTTGAATTCCTCATGTCTGAAAACCATTACTTAGTCTTTTAAAGTACTCAGATATGTCAATTGGGAGACGAGATATGAACTTCTGGATTCTTTTGGTGTTTGCTAACGGCCATTTTGTTTTATGCAAATGAGGTAGTTCTTCCCAACTGACAGGACATCCTAAGGAACATTTTGGTACTCTACTCATAGGATCCTGCAGAGGGGTTACAGCCCTGCTGGCTCCCGGACTATAAGGCTTCTTTTTGATATTCGACTCTTAGAAATGCGTATTGCTGTTGCATCACTAAAGTGCAAAATTACCTAATTTTTTAGTTGCCTTTTATCAAATTTTAATCATTTTTATCAGATTTTCATCATAAAAATGTAGTGTCTCCCAGCTCGTGGGAAGCTCACTGAAAAGGAAGATGAAACAAAGGAACAAGGACGAAGACAAGAATGTTGTTTTCACAGCTCGCACCCGGAGAATAAATGACTGGGTCTTTTCTCCACATGTGTGCACTCTTTATTTCCATTAGCATGGCGCATGACCGGAAACTCATTACTTTGACTGTGGCAAGGGAGATAATTCTCCCTTGTACTATTTTAGTGTTAGCCCAACATAACACCTCTCCCCTTCTCGGTAAGAAAAAGATGTGAGGTGCTTCATTTATGTTGTGGGTTGTGTTTGTGTGTTTGCAGTATGCCTGTGTTTGTTTTGCTGCACTGTATGTGTGTATGTAGTATGTTTGTTTTGTAAGTTGGTGTGCATGGTACGTTTTTTGTGGGAGTTTTGTTTACTTTAGGACGTAGTCCTGGAGTCTCTTTGGTATTTCTGTATGAATCTAGATGACATGATTAGTGTTTGTTATACTTCAAAAACTATCTTAGAAGGAAAAAGATTATAAAGCGTGAAATTGCTATTTACTAAAAAGTAAAAAGAAATCAGTTCACACTACATATATATATATATATATATATACAGTTCAGAAGCGAGAAAAATTGCTATTTATCGATATTTTGATTATTTCAATTAAAAAGCCGAAAACAATTAAAAATATTTTACAAAAAACTAGGTAGGTTCTTATGCAGTTTGCCTATTCTGAGATTGCCTACAGATGTGGACAAATAGCTATGATGCTGAGGAAATAACTGTACATGGATTGGACCAACATTTATATTTGAGATTCCTGCAATTTTTCTCGCTTCTGAACTATATATATATGTAGTTTGAACTGATTTCTTTTTACTTTTTAGTAAATAGCAATTTTTTTCTCATGCTCAAATTCCTATGAATTGGTGAAAATTAAAATCCAAAACCAAACTATGAATTACCTCCCTTTGATATTTTGAGTGGTGATTACCTCCTCTTTTGTTTAGGGGTGGCTTTTTAATGTCAAATTCCAGAAATTTGGCTTCTTTTTTTTCAATTTGGTTGGCATCAGAAAATTCATTTGGCTTTTTCCTGGCTTTTTTACATGCTAAAATTATCTGTGTGACAGGTTAAGGTTCATTAGCATCTGTAGTGATTTCAAGTTATTCAAAGTAATCATAATGGTCAGTATATAAAAAAATAAACAAATAAACAAACAAACAAATTTAATAATTACAAGTAGCGTTTCTCTCTCTTTAGTAGAAAATCACTATTAGTAGTCCCAATGATGTCACTTCCTCTGAGTCCTGAAAATAGTCCTCTCGCTATAAAGAGCAACGCTCAGACGTGCTACCTCCTCTTGCCTCTTTCTCACTCTGCTCTTTAGACAGAAGCAGATGCCTTTTTGATCCAATATGTAAGTATTTCATTTGATTCTACATTACACACCCACACAGTTATGTCTTACCTTCAGATACAACACTAAAACATATAAGGACTTTTACATACAAAAACATTTAACAAAATTCTATTTCTTGTTTGTTGCAAAATGAATAAATAATTAATTTCCTTAAGGGTGTGCTCCCAGCTTTATTACAATGTTATTATCACCCTTCACAGTCGACCGTTTAATACAATATATGACCTACTAATCCTACAATGGCGATTCTTCTCATCCAGGCGCCACTGGTGACTTATTCATAACAAATCATATATTATGGTGATCATCATTAACAACATACATCCTTTGTCTCCTTACTTGGGAAAAGGAGGCCAAGTAATGTCACCAACTTCTCCACTACCTACAACACCAAGTACAACAAGCGGAAGATTTAAAAGAAGAAAGAAAGAAAAAGTCTTTATTAAGAAAAAGAACCAAATAAATTCACTGAGGGGAATGGGGTGGGGGCGTGGCCTTACCTTAATGGTACTCTTCTGCCCAACCTCCCAGAAATATTAACTGTAAAAACAAACATGTTTAATTTAGTTATTTTCTATAGTTTTGAGAAAGGTCATTAATATTCAAATGGTTCTTCGGACAATTGAACTGTTGTAAACACAACGTTTCGTCTAATCCATTCTTTGGCCTTCTTCAGGTGGTACACTTTTAATTTGCATATAGACATTTTTTAATTTGCATATACACATTTTTTAACCAATCAGAATCCTCATAGTAAACATTACGATTTATTTAAATTTGCACATGGATATTTTTTAACCAATTAGAATTCTTGTTACAAAGAGCCGAATAGTTTTCCATAAAAAAGATTTTAAATGTTGTACATTAAATTATGGAAAGAAAACTCATAAATTCCAATAATAATGTTAGCAGTAGTATTTTCTTTTTTGAAATCTTTGGGATTTATTTCATCAATAACATTATGATCTTTTTGAGGAAGCTACCAATTAAACCATGAACAAAACATAATTGAATAAATTAGTCCAAGAGCCCGGGTAGATTTATTTACCCAAAGTGTGCAAAAGGTTTTGTTAATAATTTTTGTTTCTACTTGACATAAAGAGTCTTAGAAAAGTGAGTCTTACAAAATTCCAATGGTGAGTGTGCTGACGTCATCAAGATGGCTTCCAGGCTATCATGTATTTGCTACATTCTATTAAGCATTACTTCTCAAGCGTTTGTGCTAGATGTGTGGAATTCTTTTTAAATGTTTCACATAAAATGTAGAAATCTTTTTATTTTTATACATTTTTACTGAACTTTACTAGTTTTTATGAAATTTTCATATATAAAACATATAAAATAGTTGTTATCGTTTGCTAAGTATCAAGTTTAACCTTGATTTACTCAAAAATCCAAATATTTATGAAAATATGACCAGATACAAAAAGGTTTCCTTTTTTTATAAGGATTAAGAAAATAAATAAATGACAAGGTTTAGACCAATGCTAAGGGACTTATCCATCAAATTCTAGTTAGTTCTTGAGAATTGAATGATTACAAGGATTATAAAATAGCTTTGAAGTACCTGTACCAGTCATGGACTGTAGTACTAAAATTTCTTTAGAC